>BMAO01039056.1:0-17166 GCA_019973975.1 Trichonephila clavata | reverse complement strand
GGATGACACCTAAAATAGTACCCATTCTCCAAACTTCTACACTATGCCAATGTCAAAATATTGAATTTCGACCGATTTTAACGTGCATCTGTTCTCTACACAACAGGTATTCAGTAACTCCAGGATTCGAGTCCCCAACTTGGTAAAAGGAACTCTAACCACAATTTTGCAACAACGACCACGCGAGCCACGGTTTACTAAAGACTTTCAAATTCATCATATTGTGTGCTGCCTTTATAGACATAAGTATTTTAAATGTTTATTTTGCTAAAAAGTTGTTATTTAAATTCAGATAAATTCACACGCTATTCCGAGTAAGAATTACAGCAAAAATTCTTGCGGAAGAACACATCCAATCATTGGAGCAAAAAAAAAAAAAAAAAAAAAAAATTGTTACAAAAAACGCAGTTACAGACTGAACATGTATATGTATTACAGTTTAAGTTTTCATGACCGGAGGCCGCAGGTGTAGGGGTGTTCGGAAAAGAAGCAGATACGATCTTAAAAATAAATACGCTTATTTTTATATCTAACACATTATGAATGATATACAGCTTTATTGCCTAACCTGGAGCATCTTAAATCATGATCGTTAATCTAATTTATAAGACTGTTCAAATTGACTTAATCGAAGTCGGAGCTGCTTATAACAGTCTTTTTCAAACCACGACAGCTCGGTATCTAGCTCAATGCTATTTCCTTTCACAACTTCAGATTCATTTTAAGATGAATATTAATTTCAGGCCGCACGATTCCAAGTCGCAATTCCTTTTCTATCATTCTAGGTTCCATGCTTAAACCCCAACGTCAGAGTTTAAATAGCATTTACATTTGCATAAAATTAAGTCATCTCTACGTAGAAAGTGGCTTTTAAACTAAATGAATAGTTGACGATTATTAGAAAATTACGAATAGAACCAGTTACAAAGTTTAAAAGGATTATAGGTATATATTTTATTCAAAATTAATATTTCAGACCTAAAAAATTAAGTTTTACATAATGAAAAATTCTTGAATATAATTTAATCTAGAGCTTTATATGTGTCTAAAACTCAACATACCATTGAATTCCCAGAATATCTGTATACATATTCATACTGATAAAACACAAACAAGAAATACAAAAGTATGTGCAATGCAAGTAAATAAAATGACATTTTAAAGGATTTCGAAGCAAATTAAATCATTTTTATTTGAGAAATTTAAGTAGAGTTAGAAAGACCGAAGAAACCTTGCAGTTCAGATATTAAATCCAAGTAAAATGATAATGAAGGTAGTAAAGCTAAATCGATCGAAACGGAGTATCTATAGATTAATAACAAGTAAGCTCTAATAAAAGCCAAACTGTAGCTAGGATGGTTTTGATGATGGTGTGTTCCCATAAAACTTATTTACGGCAGATGAAAGGAGAGACTGGATATCGATGGCTAAGCGTTATATTTTATTCGAAAGTGGAAAAGAAATTCGAATCGTCTTTTGTACAGCTTTGAACGTCCGCGAAGTCATAAGCACTTCAGGAGCTGATAGAAAGATTTAATACTGAGTGAAGACATATAATGTATTATGTAAGTGTGAGAAAGAGCATGTGCATGTTGAAATGTTTCATAAAGAAATGCTGTGAATTTAAATTAAAAAAGCTTTGAAGAGATGCATTGAGATGGACAGATTTTAAAATGAAAATTGCATTCATATTCCAATAAATAAGAAATAAATCTGGTTTAAAATATTTGATTTCATATAATATAACTTTTAGTTAAATATTAAATTTAGATAATGAAGATGGAAAAATTAATGTCAAAGTGGGAAAAAACTAGTTTTCAATCTCGATTTAACCTAAAATTTACGACTAAGATGTTACGAATTTGTATTATATTTTTAGGATCTTTAAAAAAAAGGCTAAAAAGAATTGTTTTGGCTGAGATATAGAGAAATAAACCATATTATAACTTGGAGTTTTCTATTATTTTTTAATTGTAATAAATAATTATTCCTGAATTATTAAAAAGCTATAGTACACTCATGTACAAAATTAGGGCCACAAGCATAAATTAGTGAAAACTGATGAACTATTTACTGTATTGCCACGAAATTTTGCACTGATACGTATTACAATATCAGAAAAAATATAACAACATAACAATAGTATGGAAAAGATTTTAATTGTGTATTAAGATACAAGTCAAAGCAAAATAGTACCGGATTGGTCGTTATCAACTATCACCATGCAGTACGCACACATGTATCAATATGACACTCTACAGAGGACTGAAAGAGCTGAATATACGCTTGCGCTTACTCTGACGCCTGTATACCTTTAAGTCTGATTGCAATGTTGCCTATCTTGATCAACTAGAAATCGCACTGAATAATCTTTCGACGTATACTATTTAGTGATAAGCCCTGTTTCCAACTGTGTCCTGATGATAACCGCAGACGTGTCTGGAGAAGTCCAAGGCAACTTGGGAATTATGCCCTGACTATCGTACTCCACACAGGCCACAACAGGCCATTGTGGTCGGATGTGCACTCTCCTTTGATAGCTGGGCCCCTTGGGAGTTTTTGGTACCAGTGGTACGTTGGCGTTATCCTACGATCGGTTGTTTTACTGATCTTTTTGCGACATCCAGGACATTTCAAACGATAATGCCCAGCCATACATGACGCGTGCTGCTATTAATTGTCTTCAAACTTGTCCTACACGTCTTGTCTAGCTAGGTTTTCTGATCTCTGTCCCAAAAGGCAACATTCCATCCTGGAACGTTGAATATTTAGTTAGAGAAAACTTGGCAGAGGGCATTCCACAGGACATAATCCTGGAACTACATTCTCTTCCAATAAGCATTTGGATACCTGTGATAAAAGTAATAAACAAAATTTAGTCATACTCAATAGTGTTGTAGAGCTTCCATCTGAGACATTTACAGCCTTAATCCTCGCGGGCATGCTTTCCTCAAGTGTTTGGATAATGAAACAGTAGTATTTTCCTCCACTAGGCTTGAAGAAGACATGCAAGTTCTTTCACTGATTTTGGACGGTGCTACACCCCTAATTCAACGATCCAGCTTGTTCCAGAGGTTTCTACAGAATTCAAGTATCGATCCTATGAAGACCATTCCAGTCGGTTCAAATCATAGTCTCATATCAATCAGTGGTGGACTTTGCAATATGACAAGTGGTGTTGCCATCCTGGAAGTAACAATGGTAAACCCTTAAAACTGTCGCATTGTAGAAGGCATATTGGTATTTAAGAAAGTAGAGTAGGAGTCGGAGTTGAACCTACCATAAATTGAGATCAAGGAACCCAGTCCATACTGCGAGAAACATCCTCAGATCATAATTTCCCTTCCGCCAAATTTTACTATAAGCACTATGCATTTAGGAAGACGGCGCTCTCCAGTATGCTCCAAACTCAGACTCTGTATTACGACTGATAGAGATTGAACCTTAATTTATCCCTTTAAAGCACCTATTTCTACTTCTCTACTGTCCAATTACGAAGTGCCTTGCACCATCTCAACTAATCAGTGGTGTTAAGTTTGAAATTAAAGGTCAACGAGTGGCAGAAATGAAAACAAACAAACTGGCTTCTTTGTGGATGGTATTTATTTAAAAAAAGCATTCTTGGATGCTTGATGTAACTCCTGAATTCTGTGAACCACCTATTTGAGGCTATTTTTTCAAATTTCTTGGACAGCAGTCTCTTAGTTTATTGCATCTGTGGGGGTCGAAGCTCATTCCAACAATCACCACTCACCTTCTTTTTATCTACAAAGCAACTATCAATTTTGGAATGCTTTAACTCCTAGATATGTCCCTTAAGGATCGGCCAATTCTAAGATACCTGATATCTAAGCTTTCCTCGAAGTCAGAGAGTTCTAAAATTATTATCATCTTGCAGGAGACTAATGCCAATTGTTTCCTACACGATATTTAAGTACAAAGGCGTGACGTAGATCAGAACTGTAGATATCCTCATTTGAATGAGAGCCCAAATACTTATTAGCAGATAGCGTTAATAAGCTATGCCTCGCCGAATGACAATTTGCATCCAGACTAGAGGTGGACCAAAGCCTTATTGACTCCTTTTTTGTAGTAGTCTAATTCTGAAATAATCCTTCAGTTGTTCAGAAATTTTATTCTTTTGTTTTCCTATGTATGTTCTTCACATCCACCAATTTTCATTTTAATACAACAACTCTTTCTCAAGTGTCTTTTTTTATTATTGTTATGGAACGTATTTCTTACATTAAGGTCAAAGAAATAGAAGTGATATAAATTAAACTTTGGATTATCTGTATTAAATAAGAACGTAAGCAAATTTCAACACTGGAGAGATGCTTTGTTTTCAAAAGTTCGTTTTCGACAAATAATATTTCGGAAGCTATAAGCATTTAAATCAAATGTTCAATAAATATTATTTCTAAATATGTGAAAAAATATTCTTAGAAATAGCATTTTTGACCTACCTAATTATTCTAGTTAGTTAACTACTTGAATAACTAGTTCTACTTAGATATTCTATTCTTCTTAGTTATGCTCTAGACACTTTATAAAAAGAAAAGTCTTACTCATGTATGTAAATTTCATTAAGAGGCATACATGTTTTTCATTCATCCCAAATCTTATTGGTTGACAAAAAGAAAAACACAATTTTTTTCAATGAAAGCATAAATAATAAATGAATATAGTTTTTTTCATTATGATAATGATTCTTAAAAATACTTTGTGTCAGTAACTTATTACTTCTTGTGTGCCTTAAATCTTACTTTGACTTCTTAAATGAAGATGATTCATTTACTTCTCAATCTAAAGGATCGAATGAGGAATGGAGGGTCTTTTTGATAATTTCAAGGTTCAACTTTATGAGCAACACATGAAAAAACTCATTGTTAAGTGGCTTCGTTTCTCTTGATATATTTATTAGATGATATCATTTTCTTCTCTAGCTGAGACACACGTAAAGGAGAAAAAAATCGAATCATAAAAGACAACATTCCAAAAGTGTGTAACTCACCGTTTGGAATGTTGTCTGTTTTCGCTGTCTGAAACAATCGAAATTGATCCCCAATGACATGATTTAAAATGTTTTTGATGACTTTGTGACGGATCTATACGCGCCTCTAACTAACTCCTTGGGATTCTTTAAGGGAAAGAATTATTTCAACCACTTTCACCGAAGATAAGAAAAATAGATTATGCAAATTAAGTTTATTATATAAATTCTGTATTCGCGAGTTTTGAGAGTTAGTGAAGTGAGAATCTAAGATTATTAAAGTGAGAATTGGATTTTACTGAAGTGAGGATAGCTCGGATGTGAAGTGAATTAATGAGATCCAGCAATCCGGCCGTAGATCGTAAACACAGTGTAGGACGTGTGAAATTGAATCACTGATTAGTATTCAAGGCCTCATCCAAGGAACGAAGAATTACAAGAGTTCAGGTACTGTGCTCATTATTTAAATAGAAGTTAGAGATTATTAGTGCGCGTCCGAGGTAAAAACGAGCTTGTATAAGTTATCATAGGAATATAATTGAATGTCCGTAAATATTACCCCCCCCCCGCTAACTTGTCTCATCTTCGAGCTCTAGTTGTTGATCAAAACCATATTATTTGGATTATTATTGTGTCTGTGTTGAATATTGTGACAAATAAACAATTTTAGTGAATCGTGTCGTCTGATCAATTAGTTCTCCCACACATCTAGCTGGGTCAGAGAGTAGACAAGGGGGTTAAAACTTCCCGTAAGAGTGGAACAACTCTTAAAAACTGTTTACAGACCTTTCCATACAACGAAGAATAACGAAGTGTTGATAATTTTTTTAAAAAAAGTAGAGAAGGACTATAATTCTTAAAAAGATATTGTTATATGGAAAATTGGAGAATTTGTGAATGCCAATATACACATACATATATATGTTGTATACGCTCAGGCGACACCAGCGCCACTCTCTGTAAACCCCCGGATGTAAGCGGGAGAAGGGGTAGACTTACTCTTCCCCAGCAGCGCGCGCCTAGTCAGGTTTAACAACCTGTAGATGTCATTAAATATCCTTAAACTTTAACGTCTCTCTTTCATTCAACATACCCCTAGACACCACCCTCTCTGTTACATGAGGGCTCGACCTCGCAACCTTAATGGTTTTTGAACCCGTGTTAAAATCAAAAGTCGCCCAAAATAAACGGCGCTCATCGAAATCGCCCAACACAATGGCGAATGATTGATCATCGAATTCCTCCGACGCCTACTAAGAGCCAATCCTCCGCTCTGAGACCTATACTACCGTCTCCTTCGCCAAAGCCAAACCAAAGCTTAAGACTCAACCAATAAGTCTCTTCGGCATCGTCCAAGTGTGTTCCAGTGAAACAAAAAGGCCAATTTCCCCGCCTATTCATCGCATCAAGAGTGTAAACTCCATCTGCTTCGTAACTACAGTCATCGCCGTGAAATCGTCAAATCAGGTAGGATCAAACCTTTTTTACTCAGCATGTATCGAAATACTAAGAAAGAAGATCTAATAACCGCCGCTAAAGAACTAGGTGTTACTGTCCCAGAAAATGCTACGCTTGTGAATTTAAAAGCACTTATCGAACAAACTGACACTTTCAAAAACGAACCTGAATTCGTTAAGGATATGCTTAATTTACTCGTCGAGGAACGAAAAGAGTCAGAACTAGAAAAAAAACAAGCAGAATCAGAAAAAAACAAGCAGAACTAGTGAAAAAAGAAGCCGAGCAAACGGCCCAAAAAATCATTCAACTTCAAAAGAAATTGAACTCGCGAAAATAAACTCCGCTATAAATTCTAATAATTCAAACAATACTACTGCAACATTCGAAACACCGTCAACTAACCTTTTAGAAAGTCTCATTAAATCCGTTAAGACCCTTAGTATGCCAGTTCCTTCTAAACCTGAAAATTATAATTTATTTTTTCATTCACTTGAACGTGCGTTTACAACCAAAAATGTTCCACAGGAATTAAAATCAGAGATCTTAATTAATATTCTCGGTGAAAAAGCTAACAGTATTTTACTTTATATCCCCGAAAACGAACTCCAAGATTACGAGAAAGTTAAACACATTATTTTACGAGAATTCCAACCAACCCCACAAGAATGCTTAATTAATTTCCGTAGGGCCAACGATTGCCAAACGAATCGCACGTACAGTTTTCGTCACGATTAACAAGTTCTTTTGAATATTATTGTAAACTTCGTAATGCGAATGATTTTAAAACTTTGTGTGAGTTAATGATAGCCGACAAATTATTTTCCACCCTCGATCGAGAAACGCAACAACATATCGCGATACGCCAAAACGAATCTTGGTTTAAGCCTACTGAATTGGCTAGGGAATGCGATGTTTTCTACGTAGCAAAGCGAAAGTCGTATTCCGACAACACACACCATCAACCGCCGTATGACAGCAAAAAACAAAAATATAACTCGTCTCAGGGCTTTAATCGCTACTACTCTCGTGATAAAAATTTCACAAATTATTCACCAAACACTTCAACAAATAATCCGCGTGGTGGTTCTCACAGAAACGAAACTCATTTCAATTCTAGACCTAATTCAAATCACGGTCCTGTTTGTAAAGTCGAAGGTAAAATGTTTAATGAATCCTTACATGAATTGCAATACGAAAATATTTTTGTTAACGATAAAATCGTGAAAACTTTAATCGATTCGGGAGCGAATATTGTGTGTGTGAAATCTTCCCTCATTCCACCCGAAACAAAATCTTTAGGAACTGTTCAATTAACATGTGCTTTCGGAAATGAAATTCAAGCTGAACTTACTAAAATTAAATTAGCTCTTCCAAGTTTTCGTGAAAACCCGATAATAGTAACTGCAGCTGTCTGTAATAAATTGTATTGTGATTTAATAGTTCCGCCTAATATTTTTGATGACTTAAATAAAGCAGAAAAAGAAAATGCACGGATTTCAGAAAAAAATCCTACTCCCTCTCATTCTAAGAACATTCTTTCGCCTAAAAACAAAAATGATAGACAAAATAATTTCGCTAGCCCAAATATGTCGAGCTTGCATTCTTTTGCACCGCAAACTATCCCAAATCATTCCGGCGAAGGTTCAAGGCCAAATGGCTCAAATCCATTTCCAAACATTCACAGCGCGAGTAATGTAAAACACCCAATGAATAAAAATGAATCGTTAAACTCTCCACAACAGAAATTATTTGATAGAAAAGAAAATAAGAAATATGAACTGACGTCACAGCCCAAATCCGATCAAACATGTTATATAACTGATTTTCAGCGCGAAGCTAACGTAAACAAACCTTTTTCTGAATTTAAAATTAGCGATTGTAATTCTTTATCAGTTAATAATAAAAACGAATCTCTCTCTTTGTTTTTTCAAAATAAGGATTGTTATTTATCAAATTTAAATGTAATTTATCCTCAAGTAGATTTATCGCATATTTTGAACGTTGATACGCGTCGCGAAGTTGAAAACCTTATCCAATCTTACAAACCAAATAAAATTAAAGATACAAACTTACAGATGCAAATTATCCTTTCTGATGACACACCCATCGCGTTACGTCCTAAAAGATTAAGTCAAGCGGAAAAAATTATCGTCGAAAACCAAATTGAGCAATGGCTGTCTGATGGAATAATTTCCCCAAGTTCATCTAATTTTGCCGCACCTTTAGTTCTTGTCAAGAAAAAAGACCAGTCAACTAGACTCTGTGTTGATTTTCGTGCTCTTAATTCTAAAACAATTAAACAAAGATTTCCACTACCCCTCATTGAAGACATTTTTGATCAACTCCATGGAGCGATACTCTTTTCAAATCTGGACTTAAAAAACAGTTTTTTTCACATCAAAATTGATCCTGATAGCCGTAAATACACCAGTTTCATAACACATAATGGTCAATACCAATTTAATAGAGTTCCTTTTGGTTTGTGTAATTCTCCCTCACTATTTCAAAAATACATTCAAATTGTGTTTAAAGATCTCTTAAAAGACAACACTGTTATTATATACATGGACGACATTTTAATTCCGGCAAATTCTGAATGTGAAGGGATTGCAAAGCTTAAAAAAGTATTTGATGTTGCTGCTACTTATGGTTTAGAGTTTAATTTTAAAAAGTGTAATTTTCTTCAGCGGAAATTAACTTTTCTTGGCCATATTATTGAAGAAGGTACTATTCGTCCTTCAGCAGCTAAAACAAATGCAGTCATGAATTTCCAAACACCTAAAAACCCTCGGCATGTCCAATCATTTTTAGGACTAACAGGCTATTTTAGAAAATTTATTAAGGACTATGCATCAATCGCACGACCTTTAAGCGATCTTTTACGAGACAAAGTTCCATTCACCTTTGGTCCTGTACAAAAACAAGCTTTTCTCTCTTTGAAGCAAATTTTGTCTCAGGAACCTGTATTACATCTTTATCAGCAAAACGCTCCATTACAAATACACTGCGATGCCAGTGCGAAAGGGTTTGGCGCTATACTTCTACAAATGGACTCAAATCAGAACTTTCATCCAATACACTATATGAGTCGTAAAACTTCTCCTCAAGAAGAGAAATACTCCAGCTACGAACTAGAGGTCTTAGCGATAGTTACAGCATTAAAAAAATTTCGACACTACCTTGTCGGCACAAAATTTCAAATAATCACAGATTGCCAAGCATTTCAAAAAACTATGTCAAAGAAAGATTTACCACCTAGAATACCACGATGGGCTCTCTTCTTAGAAGACTTCGATTACGAAATACTTCACAGGCCAGGTAAACAAATGCAACATGTTGACGCGCTCAGTCGTTATCCAGTCATGCTCATACAATACAACGAGACAACACAAAAATTAAAAAAGCACAAATTAATGATGAGTTTACATCCAGTATTAAACAATTATTACATTCATCTTCAGCCTCTGATTATACATTAAAAAACGATGTGCTGTACAAAATTGTCAACGACCAAGAACTTCTAGTCGTTCCACTTGAAATGCAAAAACAAATCGTACAACTTGAACATTCTAAAGGACATTTCGGCATCAACAAAACTGAAAATTTAGTCAAACAACAATTCTTTTTCCCAAATATGCGTAAGACTGTAGAAAATGTTATTGCAAATTGTATTCCTTGCATTCTTTCATCCAAAAAATTTGGCAAACGAGAAGGATTTCTACATCCCATACCAAAAGGTGATATTCCACTTGATACCTACCATATTGACTTTTTGGGTCCACTCCCAAGTACCAACAAAAATTACAAATATATCTTTACTGTCATCGACGCTTTCACCAAATTTTTGTGGATTTATCCTGTAAAGTCTCCTTCCGCTAACGATGCTTTAGACAAATTAAAATTACAACAAGTAACCTTTGGAAGTCCCAGACGAATAATTTCAGACAAAGGAACAGCATTCACTTCTACAGAATTTCAGAAATTTTGTCAGGATGAAGATATCGAGTTTATTTCAATCACAACAGGTGTACCGCGTGGGAACGGTCAGGTAGAAAAAATTCATGCAACGTTAATACCAGTCCTAACAAAGCTTTCACTTGAAGATCCCAATAAATGGTATAAACACGTATCATCAGTTCAACGAATAATTAACAGCACTGTTTCCATAGCCACCAAATATACACCATTTGAACTTTTAACAGGCGTCAAAATGAAAAATAAAGATGACATCAAAATCAAAGCCATTCTCGAGGAAGAAAATTTTCAATTATCTTTACAGAATAAACAACAAATGAGAGAAGATGCCAAATCCAATATCCTGAAATTACAAGAACAAAGTAGACTACACTACAATAAACATCGCAAAGAAGCAAGAAAATACAAAGAAGGTGACAGAATTGCAATCAAGAAAACCCAGTTTGGAGTAGGTGTGAAATTGCGACCAAAATATTTTGGCCCATATGAAGTAGTGAAAGTTCGTCCAAACGAGAGGTACGATGTAAAGAAAATAGGAAGACAAGAAGGCCCAAATTTGACGTCCACATCTGCTGATCTGATGAAACCATGGGATAATCCCTAAGACTTTTCTTTCCAGAACTCTAATGACTCTATTTTTTTTCCTCTATATACTCAAGGAAATTTGAACTTTAAAAATTTGTTTAATCTTTTTTTTTCGTTTCAGTTGTAGTATTTGTATAATTTTTACTTGCATATTTTCCAGCCTGGTCGGGACCGACCACATCAGGATGGACGAGTGTTGTATACGCTCAGGCGACACCAGCGCCACTCTCTGTAAACCCCGGATGTAAGCGGGAGAAGGGGTAGACTTACTCTTCCCCAGCAGCGCGCGCCTAGTCAGGTTTAACAACCTGTAGATGTCATTAAATATCCTTAAACTTTAACGTCTCTCTTTCATTCAACATACCCCTAGACACCACCCTCTCTGTTTACATATATATAATGAACATTTTAATTAAAAATTAAAGCAACACTTGGTGTCAGAATGAGTTTGAATGTTGTCATCTTTTGTGTACCTCTTAAAAATGCTAGGGGATTTATATATTTAATTCCGTTGATATTACCATCAAAATTTGTGCCTTCCAAGCTAACGTAAGGACTTTTAGGTTACATTTTCAAAATATATGTATGAAGTATGTTGCGATTTTATAGAACTTTCATAAGAGTAGTATAAGAAAATTTCTTCCTAGAAAAATAAAGAATTGTACAACATTAGTACTTACTTAAGCAAACATTTCTTTTGCGAAATAAATGTACTATAAGTAAATCATACACGCATGAACTGTAAAAAAAAGTTTTTTTGTAGAAAAAGAATGAAGTGTGTTATATTTTCTTATAAATTGCATACATACCGCATTATATCTATTCCAGAATTTATGAAAATAATTAGGAATATTTCTATTTCTCCTCTCTCTATATATAAACACTTTTTTGACAAAAGTATCTTTGCACCCAGGGGTATGGACTCGGAGAGTCCTGAGGAATATTAATATAACGTTGATCTCCTTTTTGCATCGATGACAGACTGCTCAGCCAGATGAGACTTTCTACCAGTTTTATATAGGTGGCCATGAGAATTAACTTACAGCATCCCTCATAGCTGAAGTGAGTGCCGGCAGTGATGATCGGCTATGGAATCCCAAGTTTATTAACTCTCAACCAACAGTCCTGGTGCTAGAACTAACCCCTGATGAATTTTTCAACATTAGAGTGATTTCAACCAGCGAGGACTTCTGATTTCATTTCCGGCAACTTTTTCTGCCCAGGCCAATTAGAATTTTTGCAGTTTCAGTTCAAAGCCTTGGCCGTTTTCACTTCCCAGTTGCATTACTCACAATGTATTTTGGCTTCTCTAGAATGTTCACAATTTCACAAATTGATTTCGCTCAAATGTGGCTCACGAATGAAAGCCACTTTAACTTACTGATTATTTTAGAAATGCATAAATATGACCTACAAACCACTACCAATTCTTTTGTAGCTTTTAGTTACGCATTGATCCTACAAGACCCACTTTTTTAGGATAGAAGAGGAAGGGGGGGGGGTCCGGATATTTTGAACCCAAATACTTTGTATTACTGTGACTTGTTCTGTTTTTTTTTGTTGTTTTTTTAAATTTTTTTCAATCAGATAAATTGCCAATTATGTTTCTCTTTTTATATTAAGAATTATATAGAGAAGTGAAATTGAGAGAATATTATTGAAAATTGATGAATTGATCTCGAAATTACTGTGTTTAAATGTTTTTGAAATGAAAAAAATTCAAATTCAAATATAATTTAACTCTTAGACATTAAGTTTACAAAGTACTAATAAGAAAACCTTCATTGAATAGAAATTCGTTAAGAGTGAGAGAAAGCTTTCCTCTTTTATTTAAACTAGCCGTTACCCTCCCGCTTCGCTGGGTATTTCACGATGTTTTATAAATATATCTGTTTATATTCTGACAGACAGACAGACAGACAAAAATTTTAAAAATTGGTTTTTTGTTATGAGTACCGTATATACTTTTAGTGCATTAAGTAAAAAGCTGCTAATTTGAAATTACAAACAGACACTTTCAATTTTATTTATTTGTATAGATATAGATTGGGAATTATAATAACCATTGTTTAAATGTGACTAAAATGTAAATAAAAAGAAGAAAGGATTAAAACTAACCGTAAAACTTATCAATTTTTTTGTTCTTGCATTGCTTTTTACTTATGAAGCCTTGATTTATTATTTTTAAAAAGTACATCCAAAACAGCCAATGCTCTACTTAACTGAATAGTGAGATAACTATCATAAAAAAAAATTAATGGCACGTGTCAGCGTATTATCATGTGCGCGTAACACTGTTATGTCTCATGAAGAGCATCGGTCGCCCAGTAACCAAAACAAAGACTTCATTAGCTCAGCTTGGCGTTCAATTTGCGTCGTCATCTTGGCATTCAGTTTCACGTTCACCCGTTATAGTTTCCGTTCCCGTACGAATACGGAAATAAAGTATAGCCTATGTTACTCCCCGTTAATGTAGCTTTCCATCAGTGAAATAATTTTTGAAATCGCACCAGCCGTTTCCGAGATTAGCCGGAACAAACAGACAGACAGACAGACAGATAGACAGTCAGACAGACAGACAAAAATTTTAAAAATTGTTTTTGTTATGAGTACCGTATATACTTTTAGTGCATTAAGTAAAAAGCTGCTAATTTGAAATTACAAACAGACACTTCAATTTTATTTATTTGTATAGATATATACTAAAAATAGTGAAAATGGAAATAGTCGGTTCGTATTTTTTCTCTTTTCTTTATAAAGGCTTACATTGAGCATGGCCTGAATTCTGTTCAACCACTCTGCAATCAGCTGCTTGAAATTTTATAATATGATGGAACGTGCTGAGAAATAAATGGTTTATTTAAATTTTTAGAATCTTGATTTAGATTACTTTTGTAATGGAATACATGTTCGTAAGCTCTAAATTCTAAACTTAAATCGCAAAATGGAGCTTCTGTCTATTAAAAAAATTAAATATAAAGAAAATAGAAAAACGATGTCGTATAGAAATTTACAAAAAATAACTGAACAATAGAATCAAATCCTTTTCAACTTTTATCCTACAAAATGTCTTAGTTTCCATATTTTTTCTCACGAACACTATGGAATACTAATTAAATATGATTTCCCAGAATATTTGACCATTGGAAGTTGAAAATAGATGTTTTTAAATTTGTTTCCATTACTTGAACCATTTATAAAAGTATGACCGATTCAGAAAAGACAAGCTCAACAAACAAATATTTATAAATATGTCAAATTGGTCTACAGGAAAAGTTTTTGCTCCAACACGCAGACACCTTTATTTGGACAGAATAAGGCTTATAGTAATTATAATATAGGTGAGTTTACTGAGATTAATAAAAAAATCGGGGTTGGTTAACCAAGTACAACAAAGAAGTAAATAGTACAAGTGAAAAATATAGGATCAAATTCACAAGTTCCAAGACAAAATTCTAGGATGAAAAAGTTACATAAAAGACAAATTAATAACGCAGTTAACAAAAGTATTAAAGGAACACTCCACAAAAAATTGAAACCAAGTTCCTAAATTAAATGTTTAGTTATAAACAAACTATTATATGTCAAAATAACCAGTAACTATTACAAGGAATATTTTTAAAAGTGAGCAAATTTATAAGATGTAAAAAATATTTAAATCAAGTTAAAGGTGAGAAAATCTATAAAAAGGAAGTAAAAAATATTTTTAAATCAAGGTAAGTAAGTTTTTTAAAGGTAAGTGAATAATGTAACATCAAACAGCTACTCTTCAATATAAATACAGGTTCATACAGAAAAAAGAAAAATAATCTTCAAAAGTTTGTTATAAAGGTTTTTTATTCTCTTTCTTAAAAAATCTCTCTCGAATGTGCTGCAGTGAAATTAAACTGGTATTCTTAGCTACAATCTAATGCATAAACTATTTTCGTACTTAAGGTATCCGACTACTCTAAAACTGTGAATTTTGTCGAAAATTGACAATTTTTATGATTTTTTTATAGGCCATCTCATTGGCTTTATAAAATGCCAAGTTTATTATTTTCCGTTCACTAGAACAAAAACTACAAGTGTTTTAATAAAAGCAAATGCCACTACTTTAAGCAAGATATATTTCATACTTTAAAATGCGTTTTACTCGAAATGTATTTTTTTAAATGCTTAAAACGGGGCCAGCGATTGCTAAAATAGTTTTGAAAATAATTAACTGAAATTGTTTGTGCATGTTCTGTATAACAGTAGAAGTGTTTTTAACCTTCAGAGTTATCAATCACTGTTTTATTACAAAATTTACTGTCCCTTCAATAAATATAATCACTGATTTTAAGCAATTTCATATAATAACTAAGATAAAGGGCTCTAGCTTTTGTAAAACTTAAAACATCTCTCTTATCCTAAAGGTTCACTTCAAAATAGAATAGCATAGCAACACATCAGAATTGAAAACATTGCCTCATAAACTTTTGGTACAGAATGGGCAGCGTTTATGTAATTTTTTGTAAATTTTTAGCAATTTTTTCCCCCTTTTATTAAAAAAAATTTCATTTTCTCTTCTTAGTTTTGGTATATTTTCTTAAAAATGTAATAAAAAAATCTAAAAACAACTAAAAAAATCCCCATATCTCCATTTTTTAAAAAAAAAGTTGTTACAATTTGTCGGATACTTTTAATAACCCTAAGATACTAACCAAATTTACAGAAACTGAATTAAACAAACTGATCTCCTAAGCATATCTTTATATTTACTTTGGATTAAATGTGTGTAATCTAGTAGAATTTAGTTAATTTATTTAAAATAATATAATGCTCTAGTACTGCACATGTGCTTTTAGAGATGAATACCGTTTGAAGCAATGTCAGATGACAAGGACAAACTCGAGTTTTTTAGATTCCACAGCATTTAAGGACATAGATGTTTAGTAGAGTTCAATTGAAGAAGGTTCATCACAACGGTCTTTGATGTAGTCTAAACTCAAAATTATGACAAGAATTGAAATTCTCGACCATGAAACTATTGATTATAACTAATCATTCAAATTCCATCCTCAATTTTACTGTGAATAGAGACAAAAGTCATAAGACAATTATGTATATTTCGAGTCACTCAGTATCTGATTAGCCATGTTCTTATAATCCTGGGATTATGTAGATTTCTCTATAATAGTGTTAAATATACTTTAAGAAATATGCTGAATAGTTAGTAAATATTCTTAAATTTCGTTCGCATTTAAAAGTGACTTATAAATTCTTTTAAAAATCACTGATTTACAGTAATATTGTTTTAAGAGAAATGTAAAAACAATTTTTTTAACATTCTTAGAAATAGAAGTGGGAAAAAATTACGGTGTCTTATTTTGATCAAAGTATGTGGATTGGGAAAAAGATGTAGATTTAAAGAAAATAATCATTGCATTGAATTATTCCCTAAATAACTTATATTAATTTATATTACTTTTATATTACTGAATTTATGTATATTATTTAATGTTTTTAAAGTGTGAGAAGATCAAGAATGTTCTTTAAATTCCTGTTTCATCTGAATATTTTGAAACTTCCTTGAATATTAATCCAACAATTAAGCTTTGGAATCCAGTTTTACAGCCATTGCTTACAATGTAACAGAGATATGACAAGCATAATTAGACTGAAACATTAAAGCTGTTTAAGTCAATCCTGTCAAATAACAACTGCATACAAGGCTTCGCAAGTGCATTAACATTCTCTTAAGCAGATAATGTGCATGGAAGATTATAGCCCAACTGAGTTAAAGTAATTAAGTTGTAGATTACGCGTGCATTATAAATGATCTAGTATTAAACAATGTGTTACTGATGTCGTATTACATGATTCTCAATCATCGGATGATTGGATCTACATCACATGTTGACATCTCATTTTCCAGATACTCCTACTAAATTTTATGAAAGCCTTGAGATCCTTTACATTAAGCAAATAGAAGCTTTCATCATTCTTGAGATAGTCTAAGAATGCTTGAGTCTCAAATACTTGATTCTCTGTCTAGAAAGTTGTGATTTTACAGACTTAACTACCGTAGTCTAAAATATCTAACATAATTTTAAAGTAAAAGATTTTAAATTCATTTTCATTAAATAATAAATAATTGTCATCATAAATGAATATTCATTTGTAAATGAGTT
>BMAO01039055.1:0-44907 GCA_019973975.1 Trichonephila clavata | reverse complement strand
TATTTATTTCAAATATATTAGTTCAAGCTCTGTGCAGAGTGTTGAGCTTGCAAAATATTATTATTATAGAAGAATTTTCTTAAAAAGGAAAATGTGTTAAAAATGGCAAAAAAAAAAATTCATTTTTTTTGCCAAAGTATTGCATTTAAATAATTTTTTGTTATTATAATATTCTTAGAACAATTTTATGCATGTATTCTAATCTAAGTGACACTAAATATTTAAAAAATATTCGTTTGTACACTTTTTCAAAATCAAGGTTTCGAACGCAGTCGGATACTTTAAACTTAACTTTCTCAGTTCTCATTGCATTCTGAAATTCTATAGTAATGTATTTTTTTTAAAAGGCTTGCCACAAGTATGATTTATTTCAATAAATCTGTTCTGTTGAATGATTTAATTTTTAAAAAGGGCTATTAAAGTAAAGTGTTTTATTTTTATTTTAAGCATTTCAGAAGACAAAGGGAACTGAACTTCAATAAAGTATAAATATAAATTTATCAGTTTGAATCTAAAAGCGTCAATTTAAACTTACTATGAGTCCTTGTTACGATTTTGATGCATTTTACAATTGTGTAAATCTTTTATCATTCTTAAATTTCAACTACATAGTAATTGAAACATCATGTAATTAGTGTAATAATTATGAATGATTTTCGTGATAGTTATGATAGTATAAGAAAGTTTGGATTTTGAAAAAAAAAATCTGCGCTCCCTTTTCTTCAAATTAGTACGATACAAGTACAAAGAGATTAAATTAAATTCTATGTAATTAAACCAATGAACATGGAGCTGTAAATTTTTATGTTTGAAATTATTTTAAAAATTTCCAACGAGATTAAAAGTTTTAGATGGTAACAAGATGCTTTTCATCAAAGCGTATTGTATTTGTTGATGAGTAAACATTTTAAAAATAATTCTCAAAAACAATTTAGGTACTAAAAGAAAACTAATTTATTTTGGAATCGACATTGCATTTTTCATTACTTTTTCTTTCTTAATATTTCTCATAAATGAAAAGGATATTTTATTTCATTGTATTCATTCATTTCTTAAAAAATTCAGTCATATATTCTTATGTTTTGTTGTTGTTGTTGTTGTCGAGTATGACATAGTGCAAAGGTGTATATAACAAAATAAAGATATAGAAATGAGAGAGTCAAATATTGCCAAAGACGTGAATCACTGCCGTGGCAACATCCATGGCACGATCCTAGTATAGGATGTCCATGCTGTAGTCATTGTCTATTTTAAAAAGGGCACCAACAATGGAAAGACAGTTAAAAAGATGTTTGGGATCCGGTTGCTTGCCTGGGCAGTGCCTGCATTTCATATATGATCTGGATCCATCAGGCAGAATCTTCATGTCCTTAAAATGTTTTGTTCCTTAGTCTGGTTATTGTTGTTGTAATTTCTCGGCTATAATTTAATTCTGGCAGCGAGAATTTTTTTCGTAGGTTTGAGCAGAGCTTTTGTTTTGCGACTGCGTTGGCATCAAAGACCGTAGTCGAAGAAGTTACAGGTTCAAGGGTTCTGGCTTCATTGGCAAGGAAATCGGCGATCTCGTTCCATTCGATGTCAACATGGGCCGGGATCCACTGGAGGGTGCATAATTTGCCCAATGCACCAATGGAAAGTAAAAGAGAATTGATTTCTTGAGTGAGTCCCATTTTTCCTTTCATGATGGCTTCAAGAGCAGATCTACAATCGGAGAGAACAATGATGCCGTCGGAATTAGTGATATCTGTCCATGTAAGGTAAATATCTAGGGCTGTCCTAATTGCTATGAGCTCACATGTGAAGTTGGAAGCAATTTGCCCTGCGGAGACCTTGTGCTTTGAAGTGATATAATCTGGGTATTTAAGAAAGACACAAGATCCACCCCTATTGCACTCTGAGTCTGAAGAACCGTCAGTGTAGGTAATTACTAAACGAGGCCTCATAAGACTGATAATTGTGTCCATGCCTTTCCATGACAAGTGCAATATATTCTTATGTTTTAAATATATATTATGTAATGGACTTCGAAAAAATTTATAATTATAAAATTTTTGAAATGGTTAACTTTAAAAGTAAAAACTGATTAGTATGTATATTTATGATAAAAGGAAAATGCAAAATTTTTAATGAAATGAAAGAGACCCATGCTAAAAATATTTCTTTCATGATATTTTAAGAATTTTTGCATATAAGTAAAACTTTTAAACATTATGAATTTAAAAAGGTTTACTTTTTTTTTTGCTATTTAAGATTTAAAAGAATTTTTTTTTTTTTAAAATCTGTTAAAAATAATTTTAAATATATTTTTACCTTAGATTTTTAAATATATATATTGATAGCATAAATAGATGCATTTTATTTTCACTATTTTAATGTTTATATTGTTTCTAATATATGTTCTTTAAAATTAATAACAAGTAAAACATACGTGCATGCAAAAATGTTATGAAAAATGAAATAAACAAGTTTTTAACCAGTCCAAGCTACTTTATTGACTGAAACACCAGTAGTATATGTTTAATATACACTTCAAGAAATAACAGAGAATAGTTTCTTAGAAAAATCCAGAGAACAGGTACATAAGAAAATTACAAGAAAATGCGCAAATAAAAGGAGACATATACATGGAAATAAAAAGAAGAAATATTAAAATTTTTATATCCATTGCTTTCTTTAAATTCGAAATAGAAAAAGACTTAGAAGATTTATTTAATACATTTGGCATAAAACAGACGTAGATGAACTCTTGACGATGAAAAAATAAATAAATAATAAATAATAGATTTTCATTCAGATTGCATGCTATCAAATCTCTCAAGCGATACAAAAATAAAGCATTTATGTTTAATATCACTAACCATTTTCATAATTTATCTTTAAACAAGCATCATTATATTTGTTGTCAATGTAAATATTTCAGTTCGATAAATTCTTTAGGCATTCTTCTGAACAATACTTTCGCAATGATGCTTTCTGAGTAAATATCCAGCAATTAGTAATTATCTTAGAACTTGAAATCTCCAAAACTGAAACCTCCAAGTCCATGACCACTGAAGCCATGACCACCCAAATTGTGGTGATGCCCATGATGGTGCCCATGATGATGACCATGTTTATGTCCATGGTGGTGTCCGTGATGGTGTCCATGGTGATGTCCATGATGATGTCCATGTTTGTGGGAGTGATGGTGACCATGATGATGCCCATGATGATGACCATGTTTGTGACCATGTTGATGAGCGTGATGATGTCCATGTTCATGACCATGCTTGTGACCATGATGGTGACCGTGATGGTGACCATGTTGATGCCCATGATGATGTCCATGATGGTGACCGTGTTTGTGATGATGGTCATGTCCGTGCTTGTGATGATGTCCGTGTTGGTGAGCATGATGGTGTCCATGACCATGGTGATGTCCATGGTGGTGTCCATGTTTGTGATGATGGTCGTGTCCATGTTTGTGATGGTGTCCATGTCCATGCTTGTGCAAGTGACTGTGTCCATGGTGATGACTGTGTCCATGTTTATGATGATGATCATGTCCATGTTTATGATGGTGTTCGTGACCATGTTTGTGGTCATGTCCGTGTTTGTGGGCATGATGGTGTCCATGCTTGTGATGGTGATCATGTCCATGTTTGTGATGGTGATCGTGACCATGTTTGTGGAGATGATGATGACCATGATGGTGGCCGTGTTCATGCTTGTGTTGATGACCGTGTCCATGTTTGTGATGATGGTCATGACCATGTTTGTGAAGATGATCATGTCCATGCTTGTGATGGTGATCATGCCCATGTTTGTGATGATGCCCGTGCTTATGCTCATGCCCATGTTCATGCTTGTGTTCATGTCCATGTTTATGTTCATGTCCATGTTTGTGATGATGGTGGTGATGGTGGTGGTGATGATGTTCAGTTTGATCCTTAACGACGATCACTTCCTTTCCCTTGCTATGAAAAGAAAATAATTTCCTAATTATTTTTCAATCCAATGAAATTTATTAAAAATTCTATTTATTTTATTAATAATCTATTTAATAATCTTATTTAAATTTTTCAAATGTTATTCAATACAAGAGTATACAGATATTAAAATTAAAGTGCTACTATTTAAACAAAATATTCTGTTAATAAATGCAAAAATTACTTCTGAAACTGTATCAATAGTTAATACACCCATGTTGTACCAATTAAATCTCTCTTTAAAGTGTTACAATTGAGCTTTCCGTTTTTTATTTACAGCTTCTAATATTGCCTAATTTTCAAAATGATTAAATGCGTTTTATTTGCGCTGCTTAAAAACAATTTTCAATTGTATTAAACATAGAACTAAAATTATGTATTATTATTGTAAGAAGGTCAAAGTACTGGATTCAAAACCCTTTATTATGATATAATTATTTTCTTTCATTTATGAAAATAATAATTTAGAATAATTACTTATGTTTTCCGAAAAAACTTTTTCGCATTTTGTCTAGCACCATTTTATTGTTTTTACAAAAATTACTGTAAGTTTTAAATTTTAAGTATTTTATAAATTGGAACCGAAATTAAATTCAGAAATTAATTAAACTTAAAACTTTATTACCCGTATTAAATAACACACATGCATGTTTGTTTGAAATGATCAAAATTATAAGGGAATGATCCCAAGTAATTAATATTTTTATTGACATATTCCTAAAATCTCAATGTAGTTTTCAAAGAGAGGAGAAATTATATTCATTGTTATATTGTGAAATGAATAGATTTTGAATGTATTACTGATTGTATAATTGTTCCATCAACAGCTATAAAGTAATTAATTACTAGCTAATATTTATAGCAACATAAATTGTTTTAATATAAATAAATGTGCCTAAGAGAATACTGAATTTTAAAATAACTGCTCGATATTTCAAAAACAGAGGGAAATTGCTAATTCTTCATTAATTAACAGTGATATTAAGCTTACATAACAAAATACAATTTGTGTGTAAAAGTATTCCAATGTTGTGAAAGACGCGTTTCTCTTAGAAAATCAAAAGAGAATATATCGTAAAACTTTTTTATCTTTGCCAAATTTTTATTAATGAATGAAATTGAGTTTAGCTAGTGTAATTCATTTTAAGTAATTAATTCTTAAAAGATAGCTTACTGTCCGGGTTCAGGTTCTGGTTCCGGAATAGGATCAGCAGCGGCAAAGTATACCACCATCATCAACACGACAAGGCTGGCCTTCATGCTCACCCACATCTAGGAAGTAATTACTAAGTTAGACACATACTAAAATATAAAATAATAAAAAGATTAAACTTAAAATGGAAGAAGATACTTGAAGAGATAAGTATTACTGAGTACCAAATTTATCAAATACGTGTATTATAAATATAACTTTATGTATAATTATTAATTAGAACTAGTTATCTGCACTTTTAAAACTTTACCAGTGGTTAGTTTTTATTACCCTGTTATGCCAACATTAAATTTAATCTAAGCAGTTGAGATTAAGACATAAAATTCAGCACTCTAATAAGTTTTTGGAAATTTTTCTTTAATTCTTATTTATATTTAATTCTTTTTTATAAAATAATTCTGGTTTCTGGACTAATATGGTGTGGTTTTAAAATGATTATTCACTTATTAAACATTTTTCATAGTTTACAAGAACTAATACTTGGAGTTATGTTTTAAAAAATCAAAACATTTTTACTATTTAATGTTATTTATTTATTTTTATTAAAGAAATAAGAACTTTTAATTTAATTTCGTTAAAAAGAAAGTCTTGATTTTCTTCTTTGCTTAATAAAAGTAAATTTTTCAGCAATTCAAAAAAAATGATCGCAATTTATAGCGAATATTATAAGTAAAAATATTCAGTAAAATATTTCAAAAAAAAATAATAATGAATATTTTATTAAAAAAAAAGCATTCCCAAAATAATTTTGAAGAAATCATCACCAATTTCATTTTTAATAATTGTATATGCGATACATAAATTACTCAATTTCTAATCAATAAGTACTAAACGATGTGGCATTGTCAGTATATATTCAAACAAGTATTTCTTTTTTAAAAAATTTGAACTATAAACTGCAACAAATGGAGTTAAGATAAGCAGTTATAGATTATGCTTTTAATGAATGTTACTTTGAGGAATTGAAAAAAGCGAGTGGAAAATATTAATATATCTATTTTTCAAATTCTTTACATCTTAAGGCATTCAATAGAGTTATTATATGTTGAATTTAGTTAAGAGAGACTGGAATGATCAAACTGAGCGTTTCTCAAACTGTCGGGTGAGAACTCTAGAGGCGCTTAATAACCTTATGCGGGTGCACGAGCATATCGAAAAGTCAAAAATAAAAGATTTGAAATAATTATTAATTTGCTGAAAGGAAGCAAAATAAAATATATTCTGACATAATAAAAAATAAAATATACATTTACACTGATATAGTGAAAAATGTATAAGTACTGCACAGTGTATTTGATAAGTAATTTATCAATATTAAATTAAAAATAAGTTTAATAATTAATTGGGACTCCCATGAACCTGTCATATACAAATTATTTTCAAAATTTAACAATTATTTTGATAATTTGTATGGTTTATATTTAGAGTCATACTGCAGCTTTTACGTCAAAACACATTAATATTGCATTCAAAAAATTGTTATTGTAAGGGCGGGGGGCGATGAAAATTATGACTGAAAATTGGGTTGCGAGTGCTGAAAGTTTGAGAATCACTGATCTGACTAAAGACGATTTTTTCGTTAGAATCGTGGTTCTGTCAGTCAAGGAGAAGAACGAAGGGATATGACGTACGTTATTGTGAAACAAGCTCAAATTTTTTATTGACTGACTCATTGATGACTGAAATCTAATATTGAGGCAGAGGAATTAGTTATAATCCTATTAATCGTTACTGAAACGTCATCAGTCCATAACTTTTACATAGCAACAGTGTGATATTAACCGGAATTAATAACTGAATAAACTGAACTGAACACAATTTTAGATTTCTACGAGTCAAGATTTTAAAAAAAAACGAAGACAACTCTTTTAGATTTCTAAGACGCGAGGTTCATTCAATAAAAATCAACTTTGAGCCGTCAAAAATCTCTTCAAAAATCAACGAAGCACAAAACGTTATTATCCATGTTGGGGACTAGGGGTAATCCAAGCGAAATGATATAGCAAACGCACTGTACCTTTGCAGTTGATTTCTCCAAGAACACAAGAGGAAGGATATCCAACAGCTGAGAACTGATGTCGAAACCAAATAGCACCCGAGTTTATATACTGAACTTGAATCGGACTCGGAACATTACCGCATTTCCTAGCTCCTGGCACGGTTGACATAACACACTTTCCGTTAGGGTGCAGTTATGCCGTTATTATCAATTTCCTTCCTAATCCACTCGTCATAATAACCTGATTTTGGAAAAAATAGGGTTCACTTCTTTAAAATGTCACACATATTTACAAAATAATTACCAAAAGAATTTTTGACTTTTATATTTAATGAAATGTATAGATAATTTTGTTTTTATGATAACTGGAAATATTTTTCTACTTGATTGGAGTTTATTAATATGCATTATAGATGACGGGGAATTCGATTTTGTCTTTGGTACACCTTCAAGGATTTGATTAGATTGTTTTAAATTTTTAAACAAAATCTGTTTAATTTTTAACATGTAAATATAATTAAATATGACTTATGTTAAACAAAAAGTTAAAATATATAATTAATAAGCGTAGCATACGCTTTCCATCTTTTGAAATAGCTTGGACAAAACTAACCTTTATGGAATTTAATTTAGTTGCAAATAAATATTACAGTAATTTATAGAAAGGACCCATAGAGAGAGAAAATTTCTTTAGTGAATATACTGTGCAGGGGAGTAGCTACAGCCGTATCTGCCGTATTAATGATACGGGACCCCTAAGCTACAGGGGTCCCAACATGTGTAAGTAACTACAATCCTATAACAGGGTTATTTTACCTAAAAAAGGGCCCAGAAGGAGTATTGATACAGAGCCCACTCAGAAGTAGCTACGCCAGAGATACTGTGGGACTCATATCACTCAGTGAAATAATATCAAATTATGAACTTAGACACTCTACTTGAGTAAATGCACCTCAAAGCTTTAAATGATTTTGAAATTTTGAAAGTTATTTATTAGTCTCCTTTATAGCCTCTTTCATTACATAAACGAGATTCAGAACACCACAGTAGCAAATAACCCATTGAACAGCTGTAGAAATAAGTGGTTTTTAAAGATGTAATATAATCAATATGCGTTGATTGAACCCTGCGGATAATATTGTGGCGTATAACCTTGTGAATTAAGATTTGATTCAACTCATCTCATTTAACTTTTAATTAGCTGCTTCTGTTTTATTTCAAATTAAATAAATGTAAAATATTAGAATGAGCATTACTTATGAATATGATTACTCTGTGCTAAATATAGATATAAGGGCTTACAAAAAATGTAACTCGTTGCGTTTTCAGATACAACATTTAGTAAATAAGTAGTTTTAATACAGAGTTATATATTATTTGTTACGTATTTATTATGCATTTCTAATGTGCTAATAAAATTATAATTAAAATACAAATTTTCTAATTTTAAATTTTAATCATAATTAAAACGAATCTATAGAGAATGTGGTATTAAGAGTTTTATAAAAGTAATTTTGTTAAGTTTATTTTTTTTTGTATAATTCAAAATATATCAAACTGTTTCAGTTCTATATTATTTCCCACTCATAGATATAGATATTTATAAAATATCGGTGTATTGCTCATAACAACAGTAAACGACAAGTTTTTTAATTTAGTTTTTTTTTTCCTTTTTTCCTTTTTTTTCTTCTAAAAGCTAGGAAGTTCTTGCTGTAAATTTTTGAATATTATAGTTTTTTTTAATTCGTTAGAGTGAGAACTTTTATTGCTGTAATAAGAGTTTTATTGAAAAAACAGAAATCAAAAAATAAATATTTTAGTATTTTTATACTTTAATTGATATTTTCTGGTGGATAGAAGATAACATTTGAAAAAGAGTTGCTTTTGCAATAAAAACACAAAAAAACGTACATCTTGAGTCTGCTTTACTTCCTGTTTAGACCAATTATGTCTTTTAAATGATTAAATGAAGCTTTTTCATGGATTTAATAAAAAATAAACTAGATGCTTGCATACGTTGCTTTGGACATTTCATATTGTTATAAAAAGCTCTAAAGCTTTAATAATCTGGACACAAGCTAAGCTTTAATAATCTTTATTTAAAATGAATATTTTGTGGTAATTTTTTTTAATAAGTACTATTTAAAACACTTTCTTTTGCGACCCCAAAACATCAATTTAACAATAAAAGATTTATTTAACATATATGCAAACAATATTATCTCATATTAAAATCAATAGTTTAAGGAAAAAAAAGGAGTTTATTCAACTTTCTATAAAAATAAACGATAGGAATAATTGTTGAAATTTAAGAACTGAGAAATAAACATGAATAGATATTTAAAATATTAATGAAGTTAACTGAAATTCTAATAGAATGTATGTAAAATTTATAGATAGTAACTTATATTCTTTTTGCCTCCCCCTCCCTCAACATATAATTTAGAAAATAACGAATTTTACCCCAACCTCCTTTTCATATACCAAATTATGACTTGACATTGAAATTTCTTAAAACTACAAGATGCATAGGTCACTGACTGATATATAATAGCTTAAAGCTGATAATAGTAGAAAAAACATCATTATTATTCACCCGAACACATAGACTTGTTAGGCAAACCTAATCTTAAGCAATCAAGATTATCATACTTTGAATGTAACGGATAAAAATCACGTGAGATAATAAGCATATGCAAAACGTTTTATCATAAATAAAAATAACATACTAATTTTATTGATAGTTGTATTAAATATGCTTTAAAGTATTAATAAACTGAATAACAAACAATCCATAACAAGGTACAGCAGTTATGTAACACACAATGTCATTTATCAGTAACAATTACAGGTTCAACAAGAGGATCAGACAGATCAATCCGAAATCAACTGTGACTATCTCTATAGAAATCTCTATAGCTGTTCGTAATGAGACAGTTAGGTATTCAAATCTCCGATTTTGCTTTTTAAGCAAGACATAACTTTATAATTAATCTTTTTAAAATTTGGTTATTTTCTAATGCTTTTGAGAGATGTAGTCTTCTTCAATAACATTGCATAATGTTTTTGATTTAGTTATTTTCAAATTAAATTAAGCTCTTCCCCCCCCCTTATTTAAAGAAAAAAGAAAATTCAATTTTTTCATTTATGACTATTTAAATCTAACTGTTTCGGAAAGTTACTCCATTTTGTTGTGTTTAAATATTCAATATATATAATATTAACTTTTTTTAAAAAATTCAAAAAATGTTGAGTTTATTTTGTGCGAGATGAGAACAAGAACGTACATTTAAAAATGCACTAGCAGAACCTATGTAATAAGTTTACAAAATGGAAAATAACTTAAAATTTTCTTTTAGAGTAACATTAATAAATAATTTGAAGAATCAGTTTCGTCCCTTGAACAATTGTTAACGGAACGTAAGAATTTTTGGTTAAGTCAGGAATCTTCACTGTTTTTATAAATATCATAGTATAAAGAATGAAAGACATTTGGTTTATAAGTTAAAATATCCGACTTACTTGCGACAACATTTTTTTAAGCAAATAGAGACATGGGGATTTTTTGTGGTTTTTAGATTCGTTTAGTACATTTTAAGAAAAATATGCTAAAATTAAGAAGAGAAAAAAGAATTATTATGTCTAAAATAAAATGGGTAAAAATTTACAAAAAATAACATAAACGCGGCCCATTCTGCACAAAACGCTTAAGAAACAAATTTTCAATTTTCAACTCTGATGTGTCGCTATGTTATTCATTTGTGAAGTGACCTTCAGGATAAGACATATTTTAATTTTAACAAAAACTAGAACACTTTTTCTCAGTTACAGGAAATTGCTTAAAACAACTGTGATTATATTCACATAAGGGACTGTAAACTTTGTAATAAAACAGTTATTGATAAATCTGAAGGTTAAAACACTTCTACTATTATATAGAACATACACAAAAAAATTCAGTTAATTATTTTCAAAACAACATTAGCAATCGCTGTCCCCTTTGAGCAATTTAAAAAAACATATTTCGAGTAAAACGCATTTTAAAGTATGACATATCTTTCTTAAAGTAATGACATCTGCTTTTACTAAAACACTTGTAGTTTTTGTTGTAGTGAATGGAAAATAATGAACTTGGTATTTTTATAAAGCTAATAAGATGACCTGTAAAATAAATCATAAAAAAAGTTTGTCAATTTTTGGCAAAATTCACAATTTTAGGGTAGTCGGACACCTTAAATATTATGAAGAATAATCTTAAAAATTATTCACTTTGTGTCCTTTTATTTTCTCAATATTTGTTCAAAATTCTAGAAAATTAAACACAGAGCCTAAAAGGCACTACATATGGCACTACATATAAGTAAATAAGTCAGAATGGCTACAAAGACTATCTTAATCCTTTCAGAACCGTAATCATGTTAATAGTACATGTTAGTATGTAACTGTGTATTTACGTTAGAATAGATGTAAAATAAAAAAAAACATAAAAGAAATACATAAAAATGTATAGTTTTATTTTGATTAATGTGTAGTTTTGTTAGGGATATATTTTCATTTGTTCAAATATATTTTATTCTTGTACAAAATTATACTTACCGAATAACGTAAAACCTGTGGGAAAACATAAAGCTATATTATCATTGCATAAATAATAAGATAAACTGAAATAAATAATAAGAATAAGAATACAGCCCATCGAATGTGTTTTATCATTGGTGATTCTTGATTTTACAGATCCTTTTTTCTCTAAGCTTTCCCATCTACGTTAATGCCTTCGGCATATATTCTATTCTGGTATTCTATATAAAAAAATGCATATGAAGTTGTAATTTAATACGACAATCACCCATTTTAAAATGGGGGAGAATGTTTTCTTGGGCTTTGAAAGGTTAGGGGATAATTAACTTTTCATATTAAATTCTAAATTTTACATGTACTAGTTTTCTATGTGAATATCTTTCGATTTTGGTCATTATATTCCAGTTCAACCAAGAAAACTGATATAGTGATTACTCAACCTTTCTTTCTGCCAGGCCTCATACATATGATGGCTCTTTCACTTGGGCCGCAACATGAGGATTAATGGAAGAAGGGGGGGGGGTGCTTTAAGACCAAGATTGCATAGGAAATTTAAAGTTGAGAAAATTGATCAAAACATTAAAATCTTTTTTAATTTTTTAATATTATTTTTTGTGTTTTTTTTATTTTTGTCACTGAGTTTATCGAACCCTAAATTGGAAGCATTTAAGACACACTCCTTCACTATTTCTGCATCAATAAGCGTTTTCATATGATTACCAATGATATAAAAAAATTCATCGGATGCCTTTGTTACCACTGTGACACCACTGACAAAACACTTTTTTGCTGTTGCAAAGATTATTCAAGAAAGTCAGTTTATCAACTCTTGAAAGTGATCTTCGAGAAAAAATGTTATTGAATAATTCCTGTTTATTGGTATTTTTTAAATACAACACTTTCGTAATAGATCAAACAATTATTGATCCATGTTTGTTATTCACTACAAAATAGTCAACTTTCCAATATTCTGAAACAAATTATTTACACCAAACATTTTTCTGTTGCAAGACATGAAAGGATAGTTAAAAATTAGTTCCACCATAAAAGGGTCACTACTGCACTGTTGTTTGTTATCACTAACCATAACAGTTACTAAAAGAAAAAAAATATATTTATCAAATTGCACCTGTAAAACTTCGACAGCAAAAAGGAAAATTGATATAATTGATTTCTTTACAGAGAATTTTTCGCCAAATTTTTAATACATGGTTCTTAAATAATGGATTTCTCAGAGCAATGGCCCATGACTGGGTCACTTAAAAAGGCCTGGTGGGCTGCAGTTTTAGTATCGTTGGTCTATAATGTAAAGGATTTATAAGGAGGTGAGGTCACTTTAATTATCAATGTTTCAACTTTTCAAATTATAAATGTGAATGATCGATTAAGCCTTCAAATACTCATACAAGCGTGGTTGTCTTGAATATACCAACTTCGGTTCTTTGGGCTTATCTTTTATTAAACTTTTTGTCTTTTGAATTTTTCTGTTCCTACTATTAGTTCACATTCTCTATATATTTATGTATTTATCTTGCTCAAATTTTCAATCGTTAATAAAATGCATTTTAAGGCACTCAATTGAGCTGAAATTTTATATACACTATTATTTTGGATGACAATGCAGTAATTTAATTATAATTAATAAAAACTAAATTGATTATAACTAATTATTCAAAAATTTACAAATACAGCCACGTTGGCATCATTTTCGGCGACGTGTCAAAACTTGAAAAGGTTTTTTCTCACAATTTAAAGCGCTCATTTGAGCTGAAATTTTCTATACAGTATTGTTTTGGGTAACAATGTGATAATTTAATTATAATTAATTAAAATTAATTGACTGAAATTAATTATTTAATAATTATAGAGACAGTCCCGTTGGTTTCATTTTTAGCGACTTGGATCAAAACTTTAAAAAAAAATATTCTCATGTTTTAAAGCATTTAGTTGAACTGAAACTTTATATACACGATTGTTTTGGATGATAATACGATACTTTAATGATAATTACTAAAAATTAGTTGCCACTTAATGTTGTGATTGTATCATATGTGTATACATATTTATATTATTGTAACTATTTAATAAAAAGTAACTAAAATAATTTTTTTGTTTATTTAAGTAGGAACTGACTTAATTTTTTTATATTACTTGTTAAGCTATGGATACAGTATCCTGACTATAGATTTGTGGATTTTAGTTTCAACCATGTGAAGAATAATACAGCCGGATCAGCTTAAATGCAGCGTTTCTCAAACTGTGGGGCGCGCCCCCTAGGTATGCATGATAACCGTAGAAGGGGAGCGCGAGCATATTGAAAAGTCGAAAACAAAAGATTATTTAAAGAAATTATTAATTCACTGAAAGAAAACAAACAAAATATATTCTGACATGATAAATAATAAAATACACTGTTACACTGATATAATACACTTATGAGTACTTTACAATGTATTTTATAATTAATTTAACAATACTAAATTAAGAACAAGATTGATAATTACCAGTGACTCCATGGGCTTGTATTAACACTTATCTTGATAATTTGTATAGTTTTATAATTGATCCCTAAACTGCCAATTAAAAGGGCTAATTAAGTTATGCGATTCGTTTCTTAAAGCCATCGTTTTCCATGTAGATGTGCGTATGTGATGTTTTTTTGAAGGGAGGAAAGGGGAAGAAAAGGAATAAATAAGCAAATCCTCTGAAATAAGAAAATCCTTCACAAACACTATCAATGTCCTTTTAATACATTCCGAACCATTGGAATAATTTTATGGATAGCAGTGCGCAGAAAAGATCGTACTTCGGAAGGACTTATATACACGTTCCAGAAAATTAATGCTTTGGCTGAGCGAGACGTTTATATACGCCGGTGGCTCTTAAGAGGTTGAAGTCGAATTGTAACTTGAGTGTCAATGCATAGTATTATGGAATTCAATATATTGTTATTGTATGGAGGAAGGGGGAGATGAAAATTCTGAATGAATATTGGGTCGCTAATATTGAAAGTTGAGAAGCATGGCTTAAATGTGAATAGTTTCAAAAACAGAAAGTAAACAGGGTATCCAAGTGGTCATAGTTGCCGTCTCGGGGCCAAGTTTGAAACCGAGTGTCATTGAAACCTCGAAATCCCACCGTGTACAGGGGATGAAGCCCGTTGAATCTGTCGAAGATCAAAGTATTTTTACTGGCGTGATGTTTGGAGACCAGTGCAGGTGTCAGTCATCTCGTACTTAAACGTGGTTCAAATTTACGATATTCATCTCCAATAGCCCTCGTGTTGCTTTACCGTAAATTAAAATTAAGATATTTAAGAATAAAGAGGGTACAGTGTCAAAAAATACCATGTATTTCGATAGCTAACCAGCATTGAGATTGAATGACTTTAGCTTAATACCCATGGTATTATTTTTCAACGCAATTTAATTAAGCGCAGTATAAGTATTTACTAAAAAAAGTATACAATTAATGGTTTTGCTTCAATTATTTTATTACTAAAGTAACTTATTTAAAAATATTGATTAAGAAAGGTTTTATTTGTTTAGTTAAATTGCACATGCTTTTTTTTAAATTCACTATTTACTGAATTTTATTTTATTTTGTGATATTATGCTTGCAAATTTTATGAAGGAAAATAACTTGATAAGAATTAAGGAAAATGTATTTTGAAAAAGATGTGGTATCAAAAATTTCTAAGGATTTTTTTTTTTAGTTGAGGGTTTTGTTAAGAAATGTCTTTCCAATTAAAAAATCCATTAGACAGTTTGAAGTTATCATTTATGAGTACTGAAGTAAACCCATTTCTATACTTAACCCCAGAATATTTGTTTTAAAAAACATAGGATCCCGTTTTTAAAAGAAACTATGAAGAAGTTTTCTACTACCACAGGAAATTAAAATTTTTAAAATTAATGTATATGTTCTTCATTGTTCTGATAGGTAAATTTTCATTTTGCTTGGATAAATAAACGTTTTACAGTCTGAGTATTAGCTTCATTTTGTGTCTTTCATTGTGTTTCATTATAAAAACTTGCGTATTTATATTTTTAGAAATCTTTTGAAAATTTTAGTGTGCAATTATAGTGTCTTCCACTGAAATGAATCTATTTGTTAACGGTTGATCAAACCTGCCAACGGAGAAGATTTTGTCATATGAGGAATGAGTCTAATTGACGAAGAAACGTATAGATATTGAATTACAGTTTTAATCTTGTACATACAGGCACTTATTTTGCGTAAACAAAAATATCCTCCTTGTTTCATACAACTTAAAAAGATTATACTAATAACCGTTAATTTTGCTGAATGTATTTCGCTTTTTATGTTCAAATCACTGAAGCCATCAGAACAGGAAATGCAGCAGAAATGTTCTATTTACTTTTTTGGGCAAATAATTGCTTATTATTTACAATATAATAAATTCTTAAGAACAATACATTGATTTTTTTCAGGTTTTTAGTATGAATGATTTTTTAGTATTTTAAAATATATTCTAAAAATAAGACTTAGTTGAGAAAAAAATTTGCAAATTTGTTAATATAATAAAGTTTAGAATTTTTTTGTTTTTATGCTTTTATCTTTTGTTTGATAAACATAATAAGAAACGTTTCAATTAAAAGGAAAAAAACTGATAGTAATAATGGCAACTTCAAAATAAATTTATATTTAGTATTCGTAAAATATTTTTACCGAAATGGAAACATTCACGGGTACCTGATTTACCTTAAAATTCTTATTTTAAATGCTAATATTTTGTAGAGCAATAAAAAAAAATGTAACGCTCTTAAAAATAATTATTTGTTTATATAACTAATATTTTTGACTTTTTAATTTTTTTAAAAACTCATATTTTGGTATGATTGACATAAATTGAATGAAAATGAATTTAATATCTTTATACTTTTCTTGATGCACATCTAGTGAATTTTAAGCATAGTAAATTGGATAAAATGCTTAATGAAATCCATACATATACAGCTTATTGTATTAAGTTCGAACATGTGAGTTTTAAAAATTATAATAGCGCTTGTAGTTTTCATATAATTAGAGTATTTATTCTTAAATTATAAATTTTTAAAATTTATTTGCTTGTGCACATGCTATGAGTGAGGAAATATAAAGTATACAAAAATATGTGATACACACAGATAATCTAAATATGTATCTTTTATTGAAAGAAGAATGTTAATGAAATAAATATTGATTGCAGTAAAAGATACAGAATTTCTATTAAATATCATATCATGTTTTTGTTCAGATTAAAGGAGTATAAGAAGCATGCAAATAGAACAAAACAAAGTTGTGCAAGATAAAAGTGAGATTGGTAAGAAAGAAATTAGAATAAAGAATTGAATCTTTCTCTAAAGATACATATATATGATACACGTTAACAAAATTGCACTGTAAAAATTACAGAAGCTCTTGAAGAAATGCTATAAAAGATTTAAAATAAAAGTCTGACAAAAAAAAACGAAGAAAAAATGAAATAAATAATAGAGTGATCAAGATGGACAAAATCTACGACACCTGAGTTTCTTACATTATCCACAACAATTGCATTTCGTATCTGAAATTATACATATATTTTCCCATAAAAACTAAATTCTTCTCAGATTATTTAAATATTTTTAAATATATTAAATGCATGTGAAGAGCCACAAACATTTAACTTATATCTTGATGTCTTCAAATTTGGAGAAGCTATAATGATCCCCAAGTCCTCCATAACTATATCCACCAAGCCCATGACCACCCAAACTATGATGATGGCCATGATGGTGTCCATGGTGGTGACCATGATGGTGTCCATGATGATGTCCATGATGATGACCATGATGATGTCCGTGCTGGTGTCCATGATGATGTCCATGTTCATGTCCATGATGATGGCCATGGTGATGTCCATGGTGGTGTCCATGCTTGTGGGAGTGGTGATGACCGTGGTGGTGTCCGTGATGATGTCCATGTTTATGTTCATGGTGGTGACCATGGTGATGTCCATGATGATGTCCATGGTGATGTCCGTGATGATGAGCATGGTGATGTCCGTGGCCGTGATGATGACCATGATGGTGTCCATGGTGATGATTATGTCCATGTTTGTGGTGGTGGTCATGTCCGTGCTTGTGCAAGTGGCTGTGACCGTGATTGTGGTGATGACCGTGCTTGTGATGATGGCCATGTCCATGTTTGTGATGGTGTTCATGCCCATGTTTGTGACCGTGTTCATGTCCATGCTTGTGGGCATGATGGTGTCCATGATGGTGCCCGTGATGATGATTGTGTTCATGTCCGTGTTTATGATGATGATCATGTCCATGTTTGTGGAGATGATGATGACCATGGTGATGTCCGTGTTCGTGTTTGTGATGGTGATCATGCCCATGCTTGTGATCGTGTCCGTGGTGATGACCATGATGATGTCCATGTTCGTGTTTGTGATGGTGATCATGTCCATGTTTGTGATGATGTCCGTGTTCATGTTTGTGGTGATGGTCATGTCCATGCTTATGCTCATGTCCATGTTCGTGCTTGTGTTCATGTCCATGTTTATGTTCATGACCATGTTTATGATGATGGTGATGGTGGTGGTGATGATGATGCTCTTGTTTTCCTTTTAGAACAACCACCTGCTTTTCTCCACTGTAAAAATAAATAAATTATTATTGTTTCCATTCGTAAATATTTATCTTATAGATAATGCATTCAAAAGTATGAAATCTGTATTTATAAATATTTAGCTTAATTCTTTTGCTTATACACCCTTTTTTCAAAAATATATTTTTTTTTTGGAAAAATATCTTTTTTATTATAAAAGGACTTCTTATGAAAAATATTTTAACCTTAAAGATGTGTTAATTTAGTTTAAAGGGATTTTGGCAAACAAAAATTTTTTAATGCAGATATTCTATTTAAATTACTTAGAGGAAGCAGTCTTGAATTTTTCATAAATCACTAATTTTTCGAATTATTTCATTGTACTTTTCAAGAAATTACTATAATTTATCCGTTTCTATACTATTAACATTTGAATATGCAATCCTAGTTTACGTACTCTTCTCTTTAGGAAAGCAAACTAATAATACACTTTTCGAAAATCTGGTGTTAGAAAATTATAAAATAGAAACCTACTGTCCAGGTTCAGGTTCTGGTTCAGGTACCGGACTGGCGGCAGCAAAATAAACTACTAGCATCAGGACCACAAGGCATGACTTCATGCTCAACACCATCTGAAAAAATGCATCATAAAGGTGTGAGGATTATACAGGTTAATTTTTTTAATCATCGTTTTATATAATGATGAATTAGTAAGGGTTGTGAATTCTGCCTCATATTGTTGATAAGAATTCGAATCTAGTTTACAAAATGAATCAATGTTTAGTTTATGTAAATTACTTTCTACTATTTGGTAAATAAATTAAATATTTTTTTTGTTCAATTTTTAAAATTTTTTTAACAGTCACAATTATTTTAAGGTACTGATTCCTTAAGTTATAAAATAAGCATAGTAACACTTATGAGAAAAATGTTTTGTAATTTCGAAAAACAATATAAAATGATTATGTAATAAATATAAATTGATTTTATTAATTGCTAAAAATTTTTATTGTTAAATATTAAAATCAGCATGCAAGAAAAAAAATGACGAATAATTAATTAAAATTTTGTTAGCAAAACAAAAAAAAAAACAAACTAGAATGAACAATGTTATTATTTTTATAACTGAAACAAAACATTTAGTAAAAACTTCAAGGCACAAATATAAATTTTTCAGAACATTCAATTTAAATACATTTTTAAATTATTTAAAACAAAGGAACATTATATTTTTGCATTTTTAAAGAAATTATTTCCCTATTATGTTATTAATATTAAATAAAATGCATTCTAATCAAACTTTTTATTAATTTAATTGTTCGACATAAAGTTTAAAGATAAATTAAATTAAATTCATAACTTTTTCCTATTATTTTATTAATATTAAATAAAATACATTCTAATCATATTTTTTTATTAATTTAATTGTTCTACATAAACTTTAAATATAAATTAAATCGAATCCTTAACCTACGAATTGGGCTTTGTTCTAAATTTCACAACACTTAGAGTTAAATTACACTTTTATGTAAGGGCATCACATAAAGAACAAATAATATTTTACGAAAAAAATTTATGTTAAGTTACATAAATTAAAAATAGTTAATTTTTTCTCTAATAATAATGAGTTTCATAAATTAGTAAATAAATATTCTCAGGCATTCATGCTAAGAATTTCTATCAATTCAAGGGAAGGTGTGTACAAAACACAATACCTTTGAAGCTGATTTCTTCTAAGGCACTGTAGAAGAAATATCGAGCTGTTGAGAAACTGATGTTGAAACTGAATCAAACCAGGGTATATATACTTCAAGAGGAATTCAATTTTAAGCGTATCTCCATCGCCGGTATCTTGGTACGGCTGACATAACACACTTTTCATTACGAGTTCATGAATGCAGTTATTATCAGTTTGTCGCTTAATCCGCTCGTCATAATAACCTGATTTTTGAAAAATGTCAGTTTCTTTGAAGAAAAATTTTATTCGCAGTTTCAATTGATTTCAATGATAATAATGTCCGATAATTGAATAATGATTTCTATCTGTTTAATGAAGGTTTATGATAATTAAGTTTATATAAGGGGATTTTTTTCCCTTAGCCTATAATATTCTGGTTATTTCTTGATTTAAATGTTACGGTTGGCTCCACAATTAATAAAAGTCAGATTTATATTGCATTATTATCATATATTACTTAAAATAACGTCGAGTGGAAGAGTATTAAGAGATTGGACTAATATTTTATAAAAAATATACTAATAAGATTGTACTTTTAGGTTTTTGTTAAGAGAATATAACATTTTATCCTTTTAAACATTTTAATTTTAATTTAATTTTGTTTTATAATTGCATGAGTTTCTACTAACTTTTTTTTTGCTTGAGTTTTTCAAAAGTTTCTTCTTAAATTTAGAAAAAACACATTTTGAGTTAACAGATTTTGTTACTTACGCTTCTAAAATACATGAATCATCACTTTGTCATGGTGGGGAAATTTGGAGAGAAAAGTGCCAGAGCTGAGATGTCGTTCTCGTCACTTGACCAAGGTTCAACATGATGAGGATCGTTGCCAACAGCCCTTGATTTTCAATGAAAGGCGATGTAAAACAATCCCTCACTCCAAAACTACATTAATCGCTTGAAAGAAAATGAATGCAAAATAATAAAATAAATCTTTGTTTGAAATTCCTCTTTTGATCTTCCATTTCATATGGGGAAAAAAATACACCCCCCCCATTTTAGTTTTAACTAAAATTCTAAAATAAATTCGAAACTTTAAATTCTAAGCAGGGTTAATTAATTTATAAAAATAATAGAGGCTAGGGTTGCAATCCCGTTTCATACTTTCAAACCCGGGATTTCGGGATTAGATTATCTAAATCCCGGGATCGGTCCCAGGATTAGGATTGGACTACTTATTATAAATATTTACATATTAACATAGTTGATATTGCATAATAAAACTGAAAATATAATTAAACATTTATTTAATATTATTTTAATGAAACAAATAAAAAAAGTAATTCATCATAAAAAAAAATTGGAATAATAAAATTTAAAAAAAAGAAAGCATTTCTTCATTTGTTGTGTTTCCGTAAATAAGCTTATAAAAACACAGCTCCTCCAGCGTTTCAATGCTTAAACGGCTTCTTATTTTTATTACAAATTGTCCTGCCGAAGAAAATGCATGTTCGGATTCTATACAGTTGGTATTATCGTCATTAAGTAAGAGCGTGTTCTTTTCCGGTAGTCACCACATCCACTTTTATTTTCAAAAAAGATATTTCTTTTTGAATTTTTGATGACAGTGTCTCAAATATAATAGACTGCATTGGTGCATATACCTCTTTGCTAACTTTATTTAGTTCTTTTGAATACTGTTTTTGTACATAAACTGACCCAGTTATTGAATCATAATATGAATCAATTTCAAGTGTTACCTCATTTGAAATTCAAGATCCAGTTGCATGAGCTGTTAGTAATGCAAGGGGATTTGAAGTGTCTCAAGTCTTCCAATTAGATCCATTGTTAATTGACGACATTTAATTGAAGAAGGAACTGTGACAAAATCTATTCTTGAGATGTTGCTTATATTATTGTGTAAGCATTGCAGTGAGCCACTTAGATCTGTGCGACGTTCTCTTATAACGAGAGACGAGAGCTGTGCATATATATATATATATATTTACCTATAGCATTTACAATTGCACAAAAAAATTCTACGCGCGCGCGTGCATATTTAAAAATATATATATATAAATTTTTAAAGAATTAAATTATTAGAAAATTTGTATGAGAAAATTTTTTTAAATATAATTTAGAAAAAAATCAAATCCCGGGATTTAGGGATTGGTAAAAATACCGAGATTCTGGGGTTTCAGAATTCCTGGATCCCGGGGCTAAATACCATACTATATGTCTTCCAAAAATCTAATCGTCTCTGTCCAAGTTAGCTGACACCGGACATCCTGAGAGTGGGAGAAATGTCCATTTTCTGACCCCACTCACGATGGGAGAGAAAGTTACAGATGAAAATAAGAGAAAACATATCGAATTTCAATGGTTTAACATGCACACCCAAACACTGTACATTATTAAAGAAGTAATTATTTACACTTTTTGTTTTTTGTAAATTAATATCAATTTATTATGTATATATTATACATCAAAAAGAAATCTGATTAGTAATTAAAAAAAAAACATTGTCCTGAAAAAAACTAAATTTTCAATTATAAAAAACAATTTTATATTAAAATTAGTAAGTTTTAAAATGAAATTTCTAATTTTAAGCCTTTAGGTAATTTTAGACATTTTTTTTTTCTATAAACAGTCATTTTAAGCATATATTACCGCATAAGTCCTTAAATTTAATTACTGGTGGTCTGTTAATTTTGTTTGAATTTTTTCTTGAAAAAAGTTTTTGTTTTCTCTCATAATACATCTCATATCTTTGTAATGCACCACAAACCCTTCAGGAGTATTTTCTCCACACTGTAATCCGAATCGAATTATTTCAAATTATTCTATCATTTCATCGTACGAAAGTCCAGAAATATTTTACAAGGATGTAGGGAAAAAAATGAATCGTAAGCGAAAAAGTTCGCTAAATAGAACATCCATTTCACTCTTTGGAGATAATTTTACGAAGGAAATCATAAAATGTTCTTGATTCCAGGGAAAGTTCTCAAAATAGAGAAATTCGTAAAACAGAGTTCGTAAAATGAGGTCAGACTATATTAACTTATATTCAACAAATTGATTGCACTTTTAGTATATTATATCATTGGAGAGACTCACCCCGTAGAGTGGCAGAAATACATTAAATACGTTGAGCAGAGGTGTCAAACTCGCGCCCAGCAATGAATGTTTTTGCAATCAGGTTAAAATATCCGACACACAATAATATATAATAATATATGCATGTTCTATATAAGTATTATTCGAAATAAACCTACGTTTCTATGAATATTGATTTTTTTGCAGTCCACCTAATGTTCAATCTGGTTTGCTTGACCCGAGTTAAGCTTTGAGTTTGACGCCCTTGACGAAGAGGCTCGAAGTCCTCACATTGTCGTTGTAAGGAAGCTAGGGGGGAAGAGAGTGCCATCTCGTGTGTCATCCTTGTTGTGGTTCAAATTACGAGGTTCGTCACTAATGTCCCGCGTGTTTCTTTATATGCGACGTTCATGAGCACTCACTCACTCACTAGTACATCTTTTTATCCTTCAGTGAACATCTTATGCAATAATGCATTGTACAATATCATCCAAACTCCAATCTGCGGAGTTTTCGATTTAATTTAACATGTTCCAAAATAGAAAATATAATAAAAAATAATTTTAAATGCACCCAACTTTTTTTTACAGAGTAGATACATTCTTTAGAAAATCGTGCAAAAAATTCGCGTAAAAAAATACGTGCTATGTATGGTAAATTTGGGGATATTTTCCACAATTTAAAAAAAATCATGCAATAGTTGAAAAATCTTTAAATATTTTCCTAAAAATACGTGCCAAAAAAAGGAATAATAAATTCCATGTTATATATTTATTAAACAAAAATAATTCCTTTTCATTATTAAAATAATTAAAATTAATGTACAGTGAAAATTAAGTTTATAAGTACATACAACACATAAAAATTCAAACTAAAATTGGGAATAAACTTAATAACTAGCAACTACTCATCGTATATCATAACAAGCGTCCACGTTTATGAAATACTTGATCAGAAATTGTGCCCGAGATATCTGGCACAATTGTCGATTTTGATTTAAATGAAGGATTTTGCTCTTTATTAGCGGTCTCAGTTGCTTTTTTTCTTGTTGATGCATAGTCTGTTATTAGGGGATGATTTTTAGTTTATCAAGTAGCTTGTATAAGTTGACCTACTACACAAAACTTACGATTACATTGAAATTTTAATGTACACTTTACATCAAGTTATGAGTAAGAAAATGTTGTACCAAAAAAAATTTGCTTGTAGCAAATTTCAAGCCCTCGCCAATTAAACCCAACTGTTTATAGTTGAACTTCATCTTCGACTTCATCAATATTAACATTAAAAGGGCCCGGCACATAATTAAGTTTTCTAAAAGTTTCAATATTTCTGTTTAAAATGATATATCATATGAGGAATTACGATAATTTTTTTAATGAAGCTACTCTTTGACGTGCATCAAATGAGCTCTGCTAGGAGCACTTGTGTTTCGCCTTGCATAAGTTTCTGATAAGTGCAAATCTATGGTGTTCAAGTGGAAAAGTTAGAGTGTATTGGGTTTATCCAAAAGTGTATGAGTACACGGTATTGTGTTATTAACAGCATATGATCAGTGATTCCAAGATCAACATTTGTGGTATTAAAAACTCTAAAATTAGTCATAAATATGGCTTTTGCACAGTTCAATGTGAGCCATGTAGCAAAATTATTGATCTCAAAAAATTATGATATTGAACCAGGTTCTGACGGTGTGTGTCATGCTTCAAAAAATTAGATACACTTAGGATTCGAGGAGCCCAACAAAAGTATCTAGAAATCCAAAAAAAAGGCAAAATTGTAAAAAATGATGAAAAAAATTAGATGAGTCTATTCCAGAGGTACAGGTTAAAGAAAATTCTTCATATGCTTCTAGAAAGTACCAGAAGAAGAAAATGCTCGCAAATTACAAATTTTTACTTTAAAGCCTATTTTCTCAAAATGTAATTTTTTTCACTTTATGTATCTTTTTCTCAAAAACCACTCATTTTATAATCCTCAAATTTTCAGTGAGAACACTTTTAACATGTTTGCACATTTTAACGGAGGGAATTAGATATATCTGACAAAAGTTTTTAGGTAATTTTTTTTAAAACTAAATTTTAGGGAAAATTCCTTACTTTAACCTTACTTTTTAACAAAAAACAAAACCCAAAACTTTGTTAAAGTTTTGTTGATAGTACACATAACCTTCTGTAAAAATTTTATCCTTAACTTATGCAATTTAACAAGGGCTGCTATGGACGTGCCGGACACCCTTAAGTGTCATAAATTCGATCAAATCGTCCTCATCTAGTTACACAAATTATACAATTTTTTAAGAATTCGGGCAAAAAAATAATTAAATTTGTGTATCGTGTAATTTTAAAATCGTGTAGAAAAAGACCGTATAAAAAAGAGTTGGGTTTATATTTGTAATAAAAATTATACTGTGCAAATGTTACGGTCTAATCGTCTGAAGGACTGAGGGGAGAGTTATGTGGCTGTTTCAACCAAGACATGCAGATTCCTGGGATGGTCTCGTCAACCGTAATTGTAGATGGTGAATAAAAAGAAGACGAAATTCAAACTAACGGAGAGGAAGCCAAATCCTTTACAAACGGCTTGGGATTTGCTGGTTTTAATCTTTGTTTTAACTAAATAAACAATTTATTAGTTGTTGCCAGTGTTTTCACTTCAGATAATATTTTCATATCGGAAAATATATCATTTCCCAAAACAGTATTTTCAATCTATACAATTTAATGATTGATCTGAGCTCTGGGACTTTTAAAGGCGCGGAAATTTCTTCATTAGTTTCTGTGAAGATAGCTTTGTAAGTAGAGATTGTAAGACATTCATAAAAGAAATAGGCGCACTTTTTTTTTCCGTTGGAAGAAGTTTTTTCATTTTGCACTCAAGTAAATACAGCCTGATGTAGCATCAGTAATATACAAGTAGTGCATCAGTTCAGCATTTGTTGAACGATATTGACAATATGTAACCTCGTCTGATGTTTAAAATATCTAACAGTGCATTTCAAATCCTAGTACAGTTTGGAAAATGGGTTTCAATTCAAGGGTCGTCTTGGTTACTTGGACGTGTTGGAGTCACTTGGAGGTGCATCTTCTACGGCTACGCTAAATCCCTCCCCTTCCTTGGAAATAATAATTCCAGCAAAACTTAACTTTAAAGGTAATAAAATGTATATTTATAGTTTTTTTCATGAAATGTGCTACAACGTTACATGTCATCTTGATAGCCTAGTAACTTGTGGCCGGCGTGTTATAAGTTCGACCCCCAGTGCCACTGAAGTCCTGGCGTTTTGAGAGGGCAATGCTGTGGAAATCAGGAGAGTGGGTGCTAGCTCAGGTGTCATCGTCGTCACTAAACCAAAGTTCAAAATTACAAGATATGTCGCTCGAAGATTTCTTTGGTTGAGCTTCATTTTACCAATAGCCGCCATATTATTAATAAAAACTCACTCACAACTCAATCGCAATTAACTTTTATTTTTAAATTTGGCATAAAAAATTTTCGTATTGGTAAAATTTATCAGGAAAAAACTTGAAAGAATATCTTACTTTATACTCCATTTCATTATTAACACGGGAGTGGTCACGCGGGGCATAGAGTCTCCCTAGGCTCACGAAGCATTTAATTCTGAGAAAACTGTTAATTATATTTACCAACGACGTTGTCAATATCCTCCTATATCCATTATAGCTGTCTTCATGACAGCTAAAATGTATTTGCCACATATATCTGTCTTTTTTGGTTATGTGGCAAACGTTTTTCACAATGTATAATGCCAGTTTAAATATTGGACACTAAGGGTGGGCGTCCATGGGCCCGGATAAGCTGGACTTAACCAGATTTTTTTGTTATAAATTTCGATTCGCCAAAAATAAGGGGTCCTACAGATCTTCAGCGTTGAAGGCTTGAACAAGCAAGCGAAGAACTTGATGAAATAATGAATATCAATCACGATAGCGAAAGTAAATTTCAGAAAAGCAATGAACATGGAACGTTTGAGAAGAAAACAAGTTTTTCAAATTCTATAATGAAAGAACTTTATCAAGAAAGATATAAAGCCAAAAGTGTACCACAAAACATACTGCACCCTTTCAAAAAGACACAAGAAAGAAAAAGTTCAGCAGGCTATTTGTAAATTTTTAAAGGACAATAAAACTACAACGACTTGAACAAAATATGAAAGTTTTGCCTACAAATATCATTCTTGTTATGTTAGTGAAAATTGCTTGTAATTTGTGTCTTTTATTAAATTTAAGCTCTTTTAAAGCCTTTTAGTTCAGTTTGATAGGATTTTTTCTCAAATTATCGGAAGAAAAATTTAAAAGTCCTTAAATGTAGGTAAGTATACTTTATGTTAGTTTAAATTTTTGTTTGAATTGCGATTTTTATTGAGTATAGTAAAAATGATAAGAAGAAAAGGATTGGGGTGACTCAGTCACCCCACCCGAGCACTAATTTAATATCGAGTGCGCGACTTCCCCCGGGTTAAAAAAATATAAGCACTCCGATTACGATTGTAAATTGAGTATTTCCTATCACAATATGTGTCCAAGAGAAGTACTTATCAACATTAATAAATGAAGAGGTCTTTCTCCAATAGTCTTCATTTTGCAATATAGTGCGACTTTAAAAAATATTTACTTTCAACGTTGCATGCCTAAAGGTGTCATTATTTTGTTTTAAAAATATAATAACTTCTACAAACTTAAGAAAACATTGCAAAATCCTTCAATTAGCTGATTTCAAAACTTTCTTTTAGCGTTTATGTAATAGAAAGAATTATATACAAGTTATACGTTGCGCATGTAAGGAGTAATTGTTTAACATAATTTTCAATGATTTTGAGTATATATTTATTGATAATAACTGATACTTAAGTTTATAATTATCTTTAAATTAAAAAATCAAAACTCGAGAAACAATAAATAAAGTAAATAAAAGTCAAATAAACTTTTTTATTCAATTACTATAAGACCACATTATTTATTATCTAAATTTGAGCATACGTAAACCAAAACTTGCAAATTGGCAAAACACAGCAATACACAGATAATCTTACAATTTATTTTACTTAATCGAGAACAAGAAAATGTAAATACAAATCACAGAACAAAAAGAGGTAACTTAGATAATTCAAAAGTACTTTTTCACAAATTTAATAGAAAATAATATCTATATATGTATACAGTACCTGAATATAAAAGAAAGAATTACGAGAAGGACTCACATTTATGTAGAAAACAATTTAGTGATCTAATAATTTCAATCAATATATAAAGAAAAAACACTAGAATTTGTTTAAATGCATTTGGCATATAGTAGAAGAAATAAAAATCTTTAACTGTCATAAATTATTAAATAAATAAAGCCCACACATTTTAGGATGTTACAAGAAATTTATTTTACCATATTCTTTAGACTTAGATTTTTATGAAATCTGCTCAACCTCTGTGTTCAAACATATTTTAAGCTTCTTGACTTAATCAAAGTCCTGCATTCAGTAGTTCAATCAGGCGTAACTCTAAAAATATTTCAAAAGATATTTTCTTAAATATTAAAAAATAAGCACGTATAAATTATATCATTAAATCATCAAAGCTGAAAAGGTCCGGAAATTCAAAGTCATCAAGTCCAAATTCATCTATTAAACTGTGGAGATCGTCATTGCGGGAACCGTCCTCCTGCTTTTTATAATAAAGATTATAAATTTCATGTAGCTTATCATAATATTGGCTGTCATGGCGCCCTATGGGATGGTCACGATGATGTCCGTACTTTAACAAATGATGGTGTTCATGATGATGGCCATGTTTATGTCCATGATGGTTACCATGATGATGACCGTGATGATGACCGTGATGATGCCCTTGGTGGTGATCATGCTGGAGATGATGTTCATGATGATGCCCATGTTTATGGTGATTATGATGTCCATGTTTGTGATGGTGCTCATGCGCTTGTTTGTTATGGTGTTCGTGTCCATGTTTGTGTGAATGATGGTGTCCATGATGGTTGTGATGGTCGTGTCCATGTTTGTGATGGTGTTCATGACCATGTTTGTGATGATGATCATGCCCATGCTTTTGATGATGTACGTGACTATGTTTGTGGTGTTGTTTATGGTCATGCTTGTGATGGTGTTCATGTCCGTGTTTGTGATGGTGTCCATGACCATGCTTGTGATTGTGTTCATGTCCATGCTTGTGGTGATGCTCATGCCCATGCTTGTGGTGATGTCCATGTTCATGTTTGTGGTGGTGTTCATGTCCATGTTTGTGATGGTGTCCATGATGATGAGCATGATGGTGTCCGTGATCATGTCCATGGTCATGTTTATGTTCATGTCCATGTTTATGATCATGATCATGTCCATGTTTGTGGTCATGATGATGACCATGATGGTGCCCATGTTCGTGTTTGTGATGATGGTCATGTCCGTGCTTGTGTTCATGTCCGTGGTCATGTTTATGATGATGATCATGTCCATGCTTATGCTCATGATCATGCTCATGTTTGTGGTTGTGGTCGTGGCCATGTTCGTGTTCATGACCATGTTCGTGATCATGTCCATGTTTATGTTCATGTCCGTGACGATGATGATGGTGGTGGTGGTGGTGATGATGATGTTCTTGTTTGCCTCTGATAACAATCGCTTTTTCATCCCTATAAAAGTAATAAGTTTTTCAGTTTTCATTCTCCAAACGCATATAAATTTGTTACACATATATCTGGCAGTTTTTGAAAGTTCTTTTCATTAATTATTTTGTAAAATCAAATTATGAAATAGAAATTAACCTAAATAATTATGAACAGATTTAAGCTAAAAATCAGAAGCAAATGTTTATAAAATTGTATAGGGAGTTTAATGTGAACTTCTGTAAGAAATTTTTAATTTATTCTATTTCTTCATAATTGAAAACCTTTCACATTAAAATTTGGGCCTAAATATTTTCAAATCATATCGGTCCGGAGGCTTTTACTAGTTTATATAGATATCACCACCACCACAGACCTATGTAGCGAAGTTACATGAAATGCTCGAGGAGGGCGAATTTCTTTTATTGTAATGTTATGCTGCCATCAATGTTTTAATCTATCTCTGAGGATGATTTTCTCGGACGTTCTTAGTCTCGAACTTTGATATCATCAGTATTAAATCTAGCAAATCACTTCGTCAGCTTTCAACTTAAACACCTTTGCTGCAAACAATGCATATCTTGATTGCTGCTACATAGTCTTTTTTTGCCTCTCCGGTAAAAAAAGCATTAAATGCCTATAATACCCTTTGTTTGCTTCCATACTCAAGGCATATTGAGCTGATAGCAATTAATGTTCTGTTATTAAATCATTTTCACAGTATTCATGAATTACCGACTTTTAGAAAATGTACGCATGGCATTTTTTTTCAATATTCAACAGGTTAGCCCGATTATTTTTCTTTTCTAATTAATATACCTTAGAAAAGCTATAACATATTTCACTCAACCATTGCATTTAAAACTATAAAAAAATTAAAATTAAAAAAAAAAATTTTTAAAAATTAAAATTTTGATAAATTAAAAGTTTTGCTATTTTATTTTTATTTTTTATAATTATTTAACTTACGATTGCCATAATGCCAAAGTTCTAAATGGGATGGTAGAGATATAAGAAGCTAAAAATATATTGAAATCTGTGTGCTCAAAATATTTGCCGTTCTTTCAAAAAGCTAAAAATAACCGTATTTATTTTTGTGAAATCAGCAAATCTTCGTAATTTTATTCGATTTTATGTGTGTTGTCACATTTTATTAACAAAACTTAAAACAAAGAACAAACATACATACATAACATAGTTATTAACAAAACTTAGTAAACATATTTTACGTTTAAAATATTTTAACACTATATTAACATTAAACATAGTTCATAACATTATCCAATATATATTTTAATTCAAAAAATGTAACTTAATGACAGTCTTTTGAGAAAATTCTGGTATTGATTTGGATCAAAAATCATCCTGATTATGCTTTCACTTCCTTAAGCACCGCACTCTTTTTAAAATGCTTTTGTTCATACCTCTTGGATATGATTGTGAATCTTTGGAAATTTGTATCTGAGTTTTTATAATACCATAAACTTGAATGATGCTCGACGAAATCACAGTTGTTGCTTGATTAGACTCTAAAGCGATCATTGGGCGTTGAATGGGCGTTGTAATGTGGGCATCTGGACTGTGAAACAGTCCTCAGTCCCATATCTTGGTTGACTTTGATGTTGGGAATGGCGATGGTGGGGTTTTTCTTTCTGCTTAACAGAAATCATGTCTATTGGCTGAGACGATGGCGTCCGGGAGGCGTGGCAATGATTCTTTATCTGACTGCTGTAGAGATGAATTTTTAATTTTTTTTTGGCATGGGTGAGAGCTTAGAGCTTGCTCTCTGATTGGTCGGTGGTAACGTGAACATAGACTCCTATTGGCTGCCAAGGGGGCTGGGATAGCGATCATTGACCAATGATGTAGTTTGGAATTGAGGAGCAGAGAAAAAAGAATTAAACCCTATAGATTTTAAATATTTACTGTTTGTACAAGATGTTTTCCGTTTACCAAAACCAAACCAGACACATTTTTTTTATTTCCATTTATCTCATGAACCCCATAAGTGCCACCGGCGTATATTTACGTCTTGCTCAACCGACGCGTCAAATACCCCGAATGTATATATACGTCTTTTCGTAATACGATCCTTTTCTTCACACTTTTATCTACAAAACTATTCCGAAGGATTTGAAATGCAATAAAATTACATTGAAGGGGTTTTCGAAGGATTTAATTATTTCAGAGAAAAATTTGCTTGTTTGTGCCTTTTCTCCCCTCCTAATACACCGAATATGCTCAACTATGTGAAAAAGGGTAACACTGGGGAGCGAATCACTAACATTTAATCGGAAGTTAAGGGGTTAAAATAAATTTTCTTTGAAGTTATATTTTTGGAAACAATTTGGACGTACTTGGATATTGAAAACTGGGGTTTTACTAGCAGTTAGAGAGCTGCACGCCTTATTTTTTAAAATATAGTTAGCCTTTCAAATCTGCCATATTCAAGTTACTATGTAAACGGAGAAATCTTTCACCAGTTTACCAATTGCTTTGAATGCTATTTCATCACCAACGATTGGTAATATTATAATTAGTTTCAGGTAATAATGTTTACTTTTATTTTCATCTTTTATTTCACGCAGAGTGTTAACTTCTGAAAAGTGTCGTGAAAATGGTTAAGTGTCATAAAAATGTTACAAGAAAGGATTTTGAATGCCCACTATTTGGTAATCCAAATGACTTTTTGTTTCCAAGAACGAGACTGGATATCCCTATATTTATTTCTTCAAAAAATATGTGAGTTGTAACAAATCATAAATAGTAGTTGAAAATATTAAATATTTCAATGGAAAAGTTTCTATTCTTGCAGGTTCTGTGTACAGCTAATTAATAAATAATTTTTAAGAATTAAGATATAAATAATTCTTTCTGATATGGTGGCGTGGTTGGTTTGTCGCTGGCCTTCTGCTACCAAGGTTGCGGGTTCGACCCCTGCCCAAGTCGGTGGATTTTCGTGATGCAGAAAATCGACAGCGGCCATGTCGTATGATTATAGGGCATGTAAAATATCCCTTAGAGTGTCTGTTTGGATTGGGCATTCTTGGAAAAATTAAATCCTGGTGCAAGTTTGCATCGTCAGAGCTCAGGTGCCTCTCTCTGTGGAGGAAACTGGGCGTCAAAATTACCTGCGGCGATTAGTATTCCCCTATACTGCGCTGCACTAAAGAGTGATACCAGCTCTTGGGGATGTACTAGGTCTGCAATGGTAAAAATACCAATCCGCCGCTTATTGGATAAAAATAGAAAAAATAATAATATTTTTATTCAAACTTTTGTCGCATGCTAAATATTGTCGAGAATGCCAGAGCCAAATTTATACTTAAGGAATTTATTATATTGTCTTGTCCGATTCATTAAAAAATACCAAAATTGTGTGAATAATGCGTAATTTCAATTAGTTGGTATTATAAAATCTACCAAATTATTTTTGAGTTATTGTACAAAATTTTGTTTCATGTCCCCTAAAAAAAATATACATCGTTGGGGTTGATGGAAACGAATATAAAATTGGAAAAGAGGTTTGAAAAAAAACTGAGTCCCTAATATAAAAAGGGGTCTCAGGGGTGCTCACTGTCTCTAGAGGGCTGAAAATATAAACAATATTCAAATACATATAACTCTTTGAAATTAACATCAAATAATTCGAATCTTTTACACATTATTTATAAAAGAATGGGGCTTCAGAAAAGTGTAAAATGTTTGAAATATAATCATAATTTTAAAAATTATAAGCATATGAAAATAAGAAATATTTCTATAAGAAATATTAATTAAGTTTTACGTTGCGTATGCTATTTTCAAAAGTAGTAGGTTTAATTACTAGAAATAAGTTGATTTATAAAGTTAAATGTACCCTGATTACACCGTAGTAGTTTTAAATAAATAAAATAATAAATTAATTTTTTTAAAAAATATATATATTTCTAAAAATTTTTTTAAAAATTTCAATATTTTTCAAATATTTTGAAATACAAAAGATATATTATTTTTTAATTACTAGGGTTTAAAGTGTATGATACATATTATATTTCTATAAAGTTTTATACATCAAAGGCTACTATTTTAGAAAATATCGTGCGTATGACGCAAGAATTACTTCATATTTATTACAATATTTCTTATTTGAATATGCTTATAATTTTAAAAAATATGATTATAATTCAAACATTCTATACTTTTTTGAAACCCTAATCCTTTGTAAATAACGTGTAAAAGATTCGAATTATTTAATTTTAATTTAATTTAAGTATACCTGTTTGAAAATTGTTAATATTTTCACCCCTCGAGACAAAATTAAAACCTTTGAGACCCCTTAGAACTTTGAGCAAATCTCTGGGAACACACAACCTGGAATGAACTGAAGCCAAATAAATACAAATAGATTTAGATTCTAAAATTTCAGATTATGAGAATGATTATATAATCCATTTACACACACGTTTTCCATATAACGACAGTAAAAGAAACATGGCAAAGAAAATCAAACAAAAAATAACATCATTGGTCAATTATCTGTAAGGAGTCTAATATCGAGTAACAGCAGCGATCATGTCATTTGTCCCACAGAGTTATGATACAATAAATAAATGACTCAGATACACAGAATTCTAGAAATTTGCCATTATACACAAGCGATAAAACACTGTATAAACTTAAGACAAGTTTTCAAAGAGTATGTAGAGCTGAAGTAAGAAGTGGCATAAACGGAGAAATTCTTTTTATAAATGTCAACACCGAAATTTTTTCAAAAATCTGGCATTAAAATGCATTATTTGTATTAAAATATTAAATAATTTATAAATTTATAAAATTATAAATAAATATTTATAAACTTATTTAATAATAAGTCCAAATACAATATTAAAATATCAGAAATGTAAAATATGTTTAATATTTATTATGGTTTGCTTATACGTGAAAAATTAATGTCGAATAAAATTAGGACTTCCAAAAAATGTTTTTCGAGCGTTTTGCACAAATAATATAATTATTGTACATTGAAAAATTTTAAAAAATTTTCTCGCTTCTCATATCCTTTACATAATACACTGCTGGTCGCCGTAAATGCAACACCAAGAAAAACAAGAGATACCAAAACAAAATTTATTTTGTAGATAACATGTTGATCAAGTATCAAATAATTAAATTTATAGACATCTGTGAAGTGTGGTTCCTGCCAGAATCAGTAGATAGAGTAGACGCCATTGTTGGAGATCACCGCTGCCACACGCCTCGGCATTGATTCAAAGAGACTTTGGATGAGTTCTTGGGGTACAGCAGACCAAGCAGCTTCCACACGATGCCAAAGTTGATCTGGTGGGCAGCTGGGGCTGTAATCTGGGTCAATCGTTAAGCAACCTTAGACCACATGCTTTCTATCGGCGAAAGATCCGGAGAGCGAGCCGGCCAGGGAAGCAATTCAATCTGGTGATTGACGAAGAACCTTTGGACAATGCGTGTCACGTGTGGTCGTGCATTATCCTGTTGAAATATGGCTGTGGCCAAGCCCTGTAGGTAAGGAAAGACAACTGGCCCCAACACCTCGGAGATGTAGCGCTGGCTGTTTAAAGTACCGACAATGCGTACTAGAGGAGTGCGAGAGTGATATCCGATACCACTCCATACCATAATACCCGGTGCAGAACCAGTGTGGCGGTGCATAACGCAGCTGTTCAGCATCCTCTCTCCACGGTGTCTCCAGACTCGAATCCAACCATCGTGGTGTTGCAGACAGATGCGTGACTCATCAATAAAGATAAATTCATTCCATTCTGCCACCCACATCCTTCTTTCATCGCAGCATTGGCGGCGAAGACGTCTGTGGTTCTGCGTCAAGGGTAGACGAATTAATGAACGTCTTGCAAAAAGACCACTCTGCTGTAAACGGCGTCAAATGGTACGCGCAGACACTGAATGATGCGTTACAGACTCAATGTGCTGTGCTATAGTTCGTGATGGGACTGAGCGATCCGTCACTGCCATGCGCACAATTTGCCTGTTCTCACGTGAAGTGGTGCACTGAGGTGGATGCGATTGACCACGTCGGTCCATCATACCCACCTGCATCCAACAGTCACATATTCGCATTACAGTTTTTTGGTTTCGTCCAACACGACTACCGATTTCCCTGAAAGATATTCCATAATCTCGGTAGGCCACTACCCTTCCTCTGTCGAACTTGGATACTTGATAAAAAGCTGCTCGCTGTTTTCTACGGCACATAACTGATCGTTTTTTGAAAAAAAAAACCACAAGAAAAACACAATTGTCGAACTTGAAATCGTCGAACTGTCCAAGCCTTAAATAGCGCTTTGAGGTGGCGCCACAGGCGTGCGGGATGTGTGTCTGCGCTGAAATTCTATTCATTTGCATATCTCACCTCAGCTAAAGCATGTTGTAAATTCTATGTTATTTGCGTGCTTCCTTCAGGGTGTTGCATTTACGGTGGCCAGCAGTGTATTTAGAACTTTGTGATATTTGCAAGTTAAATAACTATAAAAAGCTGACAAAAAAAATCGAAATTTCTCCAATATTAAAAATTGCAAGTGTGATAAGGAAACAAAAATTACTTTTTGATTTGAATTTTTTTTTTTTTTGACATTTTTACTTATCTAAGCGAAAGGCAACCTTCCTATGATATAGTGATCGAAAAGAAAGAAAAAATCTATCTATTCTAATACTTGCCCTTGTCCTTATGACATCTACCGAAAATCCACACTAACTTTCCAGGAAGCCCAACAACAACAAATAAAAAAAATAGTGTACATTTTGTTTTATTCGTAAAATAAAATTTGTTTAAAAAGAAGTTTCTTAGCAACATGAAGTTTAATATTGCAACTACTTTTTATGATTGTATTTTTACTTTCCCATACTTTGTATTCCAGTTTTCGTGCATCACCTAGCAAATATTCTTATTTTTGGTAAAGTAATATTTAATTTATTGTTTCTTACAATAAAAAAGAAGAAATGCATTAACTGAAAAAATATCTCACTTATCTTCCAGTTACAAATCAAAAATTCAAAATGTTGATTATACTAATTTATTTACCGTAAAATCCGGGGTAAAACGCGCACTCATACTTTCAAGATGCAGTTTTTAATTTTTATGCATATTCGCCATATAACGCACACCCCTTTTTTACAAAGTGACCTGAAATGTATGTGTGCAATACTATTATGTTTTGAAATCATTCCTTCGAGATATTAACCTAATATTATGAAAAAAATAATAAACTTCTAGAACTACAACTCTTGAAGTTCATTAGAAATGTCATTTATTTTAAATGAACTGTTTTCCAATCTATGTAGGAGTCTTAATTTTTTATGCTCATCTTATTTTTTGTTTTTAAAACTCTCATTTTTATATCCGGCGTGTAACACATTCGTAATCGATCCGTGTTTTTTGTGTTAGAAGTGCGCGTTATACTCCGGATTTTACGTTGCTTATATCTATGCATATAATTCATTTACTTTCAAAAACTAAATCAATATCATTCAACTCATAGTGCTGACATGTCTATTAAAAAGGGGTAAAATAACTTACTCTTCCCATTTGGATTCATGTTCTGGTGTAGGATTGGCTGCAGCAAAATATACAGCCATCAGCACCAGCATAATGCAGGCCTTCATACGCCCCCACATCTGGAAAGCACATAAAACTTTAGTATGAGACTCATGCACTTTAACTCATTCACGCAAAATGAAAAAAAATAATAATAATTACAGTAGAAATAGTTGAAGAAACAAGAGTACTTCAATGGTAATCAATTGAAAATTTTATATGATGCCATAATTTACGAATGTGTTAGATACAATACATTATGATCAAGTTTTATGCTGAAGTCTAGCTACATATATATATATGAGTTCCTTTTCTTATAACATTATTCAACCGTAATGGTATTACAGAACTTAAAAAAATAGTAATAAACAGATAATAACATATTATTAATTTGATATGAAAAGTTAAAAATCTAACCGAATTTCATAATGAAGTAAATTAGTCATTAAAATTAAAGCTATTCACACAAAATATAAATTTGACCGATAGTTAAATATTTCAATACGTCACAACTGTAATTTTAACATAAATTACTCTACTAAGCTAATTACGATTTATATAAAATAATCATATACCCCTAACAAAACAGTAACATTAAGAATCAAATGTAGATATGGAAACTGCTTGAAACATATTAGCCAGACCCTATCAAATGAATATGATTATTTATATGTTGATTTAAATGTTTAGTTGGAAATAGAGATAATTCCCACCCTCTTCCATTTTTTAAATTCAAAATTATGAAAGTCAAAGAGCTTAGAAAATTGTTAAATTCATATAGATATGATGTAACAAACAATTACTTAGAAACGGTAAACATGTCTGTAACGTAACTGTAATAAAATGAACATGTCTGCAATGTAAAAATGTAATAGTAAATATGACTGCAATGTAAAAATAAAACAGTAAACATACCAGAACTGAAAACATGCGATATTGAACATTTCCGTTACAACCAAAGGTTTGAAGAACAAATAAATTCTGAGACAATTAATTGAAAATAGTGTAATTAAATAATATAAATTAAAATTTTCTAGAAACTTTTATTTCTTTTTTAACCAATTCGACTAAAATCAATTGATTCAAAACTGAAATTTATTATTTAGCTAAGTGGAGATGATTTCAAGAACACAATGCATGTATCCAAATTCGAATTTTGTTCAAAATACACTTTGAAGTTTAAAAATTAAAGAATTTTCTTATGGGAATTGTTAAACATTGTATATTCTGATGTCAAATGCATTGCAAGAAAAAACGACAGAGTAGCATACATCAGAAACTGTTGGAAGTTAGGAGCATTAACGTATAAGATATCAATATCTGCGATATTATATTTTGAAACAGTACATTGGTAAAATTAAAATTTTTTTGTTTAATATTGATGTTAAATTCTCATCACAATTAAAATAGTGTTAATAATTTAAATTTTTCGCTATATCACACAAATATACCCGCTTTTTACATCAACCAAGGTTTATGCTTAGATAATTTCAAATTGTAATCAAAATTAGGTAACATGCTAAGAAAATATTTATATTTAATAAAATATAAGAATAAAATTGATATCCGATTATACTAAAATTTTAGTTAAAGAACTTTTTATACTTAAGTTTCGTTTTAAAGGCAACTCTTAACAAAGCAGAATTTAAAACATTTACTTTAATTTCATTTAGATTAAATGGACTAGTCATATTAATTATATTTATAAATTAAGTTTTACTTATATTCATCCTTTATAAACAAGTTTATATAAAAAGAATATAACAACAGTAAAAATAAATATTACGATTATTCTGTACTACATATGAATTAACGATATTTAAAGAAACAAAATAGTAAAAGTTTTTATAAAAGTATAGCTCACACACACAAATGCATTCTGAAAAAATTCTAATATAATATCCATAAGCCGTAATCGCAAAAAAAAAGCCAATTTCTTTTTCACATCTCGTAAAACGTTTCATAAATTAACAAAATGTCTACCTCAGAAAACCTTCTTTAATAATCCAAATGAAGCTACATATGAAATACATACCTTTAAAGCCGATCACTCCTATAACACTATTGTTGACTACACTAAAGTCGAAACTAAATGAAACTAGAGTATATATACTGAAAAGAAATTTGAATTTTAAACATATAATTTTCACCGGTGTCTTAGCACGATTGCAATAACATGTATTTAACAAGTTACAATGTTAAAATCATGATCAATATGTCTCAGAGTTCTCACGTCTAACTACCTGAATTTCAGAAACATTCATTCATTGAAGATAATTCTGATTCATACTTAGAAAACAATAATAGTAATAAGAAAAGAATGTTGATAGAAGAATGACTTCAGATCAAGATTTATCAGCTGAAGGAAATTTAATTATGTGTAATGTACAAATTTTCCTCCTACCTATCATTGTTTTCTTTTTATTACTTATTGCCGCATTCTTATTAGTTGACTCCACTATCTTTAAATTCGCATTTATAATGACTGATTATTGTTAATAAATTAAGCTACAATTGAATCGAAAGTTCAATAATGTGACTACAATGTTTTAATTTTGACTCAAATCACTAAAGATGCCCATAAAGCTTTTTATCAATAGTTTGCAAATGTTTAATTATTGTGAAAAATATTTTATTGATGGACACATCAGCGTCCTTTAATTGAACCGGAAGTCAAAGAAAAAAAACCGAGGTTTCATTAAGCTCATATCACAACCACAGTTTCATTCTTGAACTCGGTTCAGGTCAGGAAATTTTGACTGGGGTCAAGGCTGGGTTAAATTTAACGGTGCTTGCGGAGTAAGATCTTTATGTATGTTTACAAACAGTTTTGGCGTTCAGAAATATTTCAGCTCTTACTATGGAAAAAATTTACAAAATTTATTCGAATTCTCAATCTGCTTGTTTAGAAAAATTAGACCCAGAATAGAGAGGAAAGTAAGAAAAGAAACGATAGATTTGTAAAAGTCGAGAACAAGAAGTAAACAAATTAATCAAGTTCATGGGATCCATTTTGAGCATTTGTATTCAATCAGCAATCGAAACTCGATTGATTAACCGGGGTTAAAAAAATAGTGGTGAAAAGAAGCTTTAAATTAGCAGTTTGCTTTTTCTTAACCTCGTTCTTTAAACTTCAAGTTCCATAGTTCGGTTTAGTTAATGCTGAATACAACCGTAAATAAGAAAACTTTTGGATAACTTTTTAACACAAAATTAAGAAAATAAACCTCTGGTTGATTGAACACAAAATAATTAAAATAGATTAGCACTGTTAATGTAATATAAGACTTATTGATGAGATTATTCTTTGATCTTAAAGGATCTGTTATTTGTCTGTGGTGCCATTCATTACATCAGTGCTTCTCAAACTTTTGATATTGGTGACCCAATTTTCAATCACAATTTTCTTCGCCCCACCTTCTCCCTTATACAATTACATATATTAAATGCACTTAAATGTACTTATACGCTAAAGCTTCAATACGACCTTATTTATAAATCGTATAAATAATCAATATAAGGATTCAATTTTGTATTGTTACTTTTCAGTAATAAATATTTAAAGTTACTTTTTAGTAATAGGATACGTATTATAATACATTTTAGTAATAGGATAATCATTATGTTACTTTTCATACTTTATAATGCATTTTGAATTATTTCATTTCAATAAATTAATAATTTTTTTTAAAAATAATCTTTGATCTTCGACTTTTTGATATTCTTATGCTCCCCACGTAAGTCTATCACGCCCCCCAAGGGAGGTGCGCCCCGCAGTTTGAGAAGCACTGCATTACATGCATGTGTTACTTGTTTCCAAATTAAGAATTCCGTGCGAAATAAACCCAGTAACGTGAGTAAAAACCAATTTCTAAATTCAAATTCGAAACTTAGCTAAATTATATTGATTAAACCTAAGTTATGTCCCAATTTTTTTTAATTTTAAAACCCTGTCTCATGAAAAACTAATTTGAATCCATTGTGCAGTAATTATTTATGTTAAAGTTCTTCAAGGGGAATTTTTGAAATCGATAACTTCCAGCCACCCAGTCCGCGTTGATTTATAATCTTTTAAAATCGATATACGAGAGAAACAGGGTCAGAAAATCTATTAGAATTAATTTAACTATTTCCATTTTCTTTTTTTAAAATTAAATTGTACTTTATGAGTGTGTGATATTATCTTAATTGTTTTTCTAAGTCACCAGGAACATAAGTCTTTTTGGTTTGGAGATGACTCATTAAATAAAAAAGAAAAGAATTCAAAAAAATATTTTTAAATGTGAGAATATCATGGGAATTTTAATGGGAAATATGTAATACAGCATGTTAATAAGTGGATAAGTCAAAAAGTAAAGGGACTTTTGCAATTCCTCTTTCCAAGGTTTGTTCAAAAGCGCTAGTATCCATCGCAGAAGGAGGGGTAGTCAGCATCACTTCTATACAACCTATCACTCGTCTTCGTTGGGGTGTAGCAGACCATTCAGTACGGCAGTTCTATTGTCAATTTGTACCAAGGAAGGAGGGCTGAGATTCCCATTTTGTTTGAAGAAAATGGAAGATCTTCAGAAATTATTCATCGCATTCAAGCGCAGTATGGTGACAGCTGTTTATCGAGAAGCAAGATCTACGAATAGATAGAGCGCTTCAAACTGAAAACTTCTTTATGTCACGGCGTAAGATTGGGCAGTCCATCGATGTCAACCACTGAGGTTTGTTGCCACTGAAGGTTTAGTAATGGAAAGGATGACTAGTATCCAGATCAGGTATCACACTTTCAGCAAACAAAAAACGAATCACTGTCCTCCTTGGTGAAGATCGACAAAGGAACTGCCCTGTTGTATGGTTTCTTACACCCCCAACAACTACTAGAAAAATGAGTTGCACGTTGTATAGAAGTGTTGCCAACGTCCCGTCATTTAGTTCTGGATATTATACACTGTATTTCTTTCCTCCTTGATGCAGATTGAAAATGGAGCTGCCCTGTTCAATGGTATCCTACACTCCAACGAATAGGAGGAAAAACAAATGACACATTGTATAGAATGTTACCAGCTACCCCTCATTTACCGCTGGGTACTATACACTGTTTTCCTTTCCTCCTTGGTTCATATCGACAATGGAGCTGCCTGGTTGCACGGTCTCTTACACTCCAACAACTACTAGGGAAGACGAGTTGCACGTTGTATAGAAGTGTTGCGAAAGCCTCGTCATTTAGTTCTGGATACTATACACTGTCCTCCTTTCTCCTTGGTGCTAGATTGACAATGGAGCTGCTCTGTTCATTGGCCTCCTAGCACTCCAACGAATAGAGAAAAGACGAATGACACATTGTAAAGAATGTTACCGACTACCCCTTATATATCGCTGGAATACTAGCGCTGTTGCAAAACCTTGGAAAGAGAAATTGAAAAGTCCCTTTACTTTTTGTTTTACTCTCGTAGTTAAAAATTAAAAATCAACTAATTTTGCGTTTTTATCATCACTTTTTTGATATTTTATAACCTATATATTTGTGTGTGTGTGTATCTTTATCTATTTATATGTGCGTGCGTGTGTGTGCATGCGTGTGTACGTGTGTGTGCATCAGTTTTGGGAACTAACGAATGGTTCTATTAATTCATTATTTTATCAATTACATTTTGCAAATTTTCGTCGACTTTTTGGTATAAACATATTTTTTTTCTATTTTTAATTAAGTCGAATGTTTAATTATTAGTATACCTAGTAAAATAATTTTTATTGCATTTTATCATAATATTATATCATCCTTATTACAATTTTTTGCTTAAGATTTAATACTTTAGTACAGAACTTGCTCAGTTCGTAATTAAATTTAGTACAAATTTGGTAGAACAATCTAGACAATTCTAGATGAACAAAATCTTCAATGTAATCGCCTGGACTTTCTGTACTCTTAATCAAAAGTTCTTTCCTCATTTGATAGCATTATAGGAGTCAGTTTTTACTCATTAAATTGATTAGTAGTTTTCAAACTTTTATCTCAATATATTTATGAATTCTGATTAAAAGTATAATGCATAAGTGTGTTGATATTATTAATGTTCTGGGAATTATTACATGTATTTAAAATTTTCAAACGAATGGGAAAATTATTAAATAGTTCTTGATCTCCGTAAAAATAATTTTGTGTTGAAAAGTTCTGAATAAACCATTCAAACTGTGGTTTACTTTATTTCTGCGGTACTACATACATAATATTTTTATGGTTTTCTTTATTCCATAAAAAACATGTAAATTATGAAGTTATACTTGAAAAAAAATATGTACCATACATTATTATTGTTAAATCTAAGTAGAATTTTTTTACAGAATTTACATTAAAAAAATGGATTTTCTAGATATATAAACTAAACTAGATTTAAAGAATAACAGCCTAATGATAAAATTATGTATGCTGTAATTTATAAAGAGAAATAAATAGCTATTTTTTGTTAGAGGGACGCTAGTTATACTATTACACTGAATTAATTTTTTAAAGAAAAATATTAAACAACCCTATTTTTCCTCATAGATAATTCACATTTCACAATATAAATGTCAGCACAATATTATTTTTTTTAAAAAAAATGGAAACTGTTGGAAATATAAGCAAATTGTCACAGAGAGGTGTCCCTTGCCATACAAGGGAAACTTTCCAATAAAAATTTACTATACAAATAAATCTTGAATGGATAATAAACAGACATTTTACACATACTATCGAAATCTATTGAAAAAAATGTGTAAATAGTTGTAAGAGACTTCCTTAATTGAGTAGGCGGTCAAAATGTTTTCCACTGTAATTTTTCATGGTTTAATTACAACAAACGTACATGCATGCTTTAGTGATGCTATCTCACTATATCTGTTATTTTTTAACGCTTTCAAAACAATAACAAGATTTCTGGAATTACTTCTGCAATTAAATACTATTTATGATTTCACAGCTCTGCTTTTTTTTTCTCACCCCTTATTTACTCCTACTTAATCTATTACTAAATAACTCGCTAACTCTAGCTGTTAAAGCAGAAGAATCTATATCCCGAACATGTTCATAGAAGAAGAAACAAATTCAAGTACGTTTATCGGTAACTAGTTTAAAATATATGCTTTAAATGAAAGCTGTACGAAGTAGTTAACTGAATTGCGTGAGAGCTAGTAGATGTGTAAAAAAAGGTGACCTGGAGTACTTAGGATTTCTTCAATTTTCCAAGAGCACCCAAGCCAAACAGACACTCAAGGGATTTTTTTCATGTAGTATAATCATAAGACATGGCCGCTGTCTATTTTCTGCATCATGAAAATCCACTGACTTCGGCCAGAGACGAACTCGCAACCATGAGTGCAGAAGGCCAGTGACAAACCAACCACGCCACCCAGCCGGCGTTATTGAGTATCTTGTTGGAAATATTCCCAATACATTAGACAAGGATAGTCCGGTACGTATGTAATATCGTTCATTTCAGCGTTTGTGAAACGATTCATGTTGACTGCACTGTCAATGCCACACATTTCCAGTTAAAAGTCTACACATGCCCCCCTTGAAAATTCAATACTGCACCTATCCATTTCCGG
>BMAO01039054.1:0-19438 GCA_019973975.1 Trichonephila clavata | reverse complement strand
TTAAATCCAAGATAATAGATAGAAATTTGTAAAAAAATTGCATACGTTGTAGAAATTAGATTATTTTTACGTTCTAGAAATGTAATTATTTTTTAGACAAAGTTAATTAATACAGTCAATAGCGCAACGTTATGAAATTCCAGTTTGGCTGAAAACCAATTTTCGATGCCAACTTTGTCATTGTTGTAACAATAACATTATTACAACAATGCAGATATATCGAAGTTGGCGCCCAAACTAATTAATGTTTTAAATTAATATCTTTTAATTAATTGCAATATTGGAATATAAATTGTCAAAACATGCATTGTCATCCAAACTAAACGTGTATACAAAATTTCAGCTCAATGGAGTGAAGATATCAGCTAAAAAATTGAGTTGCAAGATTCCACCCGAACAAATTACATACATACATACATACATACATACATACATACATATATTGTAAGTTAAATAAAAGCTTGTAAATAAAGTTGTTTTGTTTTGTGTACAATTGTTTTTGTTGACGACATGTTTTAACATGTACATTATGTATCAAATTACTTTGAAATGAGTAAATTAAATAAAACCCACTTTTTTACTAAGTCTGCTGGTTCATAGAATTGTAATAAGGAAACAAAAGTAAATTTGTAGGCAGTTTGGGGCTTATATTGGGTCAAAAATTCATACGCATAGTTGAAATGTCAGGAAGCTAAGCCGACTCTAACGTGTTAAACTCTTGCGTACCAAACTGCGTTTTCTAAATCACGAGCAGATCCCAGATTTCTGGGCATACTCACCTTGTCGTTACAACACACATTTCATTTCTTTACGCTGACTAAGGTACATGTTCATTCGTATTTCGTTTCAAAATATATTCAAGTTATTTTATTAATAGTCATAAATACTAAATATATTGTCATTAATATTTCTTTGCACAGTATTCATAAAATTTAGTATACTTCTTGAAATCTATACTTTTCTTAAATTTTAACGACAATTTTTGTAAAAAAAATTAAATTATAAGAGTTTTTTTTTAAAACTTACAAGCTTTTATATTACTATATGTATAATCATTTGTACAAAAAGATAAAGCTCTTTTGTCTTTGTTCTTAAAAAAATTAGTTTTTAACTCCTTGACTACCTGACCACGCTTTCTAGCATACTTCGAAATTATAGATTTCTAAAGATGCTAACCTTGACTTAATAATGCACATTTTATTTTTCCTTTTAACCCTGATAAATGCGCACGTTCGTTCGTGTTTTGTTCGTCTTTCTAAAGTTTGTATAATTATTTTTGTTGTTTATGTTTACTTTTCTGCCAATGTGGTATCGTTGTTGGAGATCAGCGAAAGTGGTACTGAATCAGAATACTTACCGAAAACTATTGACTGCGATAGTAACTCTGATATGGATTTCTCTATTTGTGATGTAGGTGAAGAAATGGAACAAACATGACAATACACTTACGAAATGCATATGGAAATCTTTTTGTTCCTAGGAATATTTCGAACAGCTTGACAAAAATTTCTAACTTTAATTTCAATTTTCGTATTTTTCAAATTTTTGTTATCTATACATTATATACGTTAACCTTAGTAATTTTATACATTCCAGTAAAAGAAAATCTTCTTTATAATGTTTCCTGCGCTTTTTTACACTGGCTGTACTTCTAAATAAGCCATGTATCCACATGAGGTTACATTGAGATTTTGCCCTACAGACAGCATGCATCCACTAGTGGTTATATGGTACGAAAGAAATTAAACATCGAGTTGAACTGGGGTGAGATGGTAGGTACAAGTAAGATATTCCATGCTGTTAAAATATATGTCACAATTTAATAATAGTGCTGAATGGAGAGTGTTGCTGCACTATCTGTCAGCAATTTATGACCAGATGTTTTTAGTGAATGATAGGTTTGGAGAACATGCAATCTAGGTTAACAGTTGAACATCCTCTCTGTCTACGTATGGTAGGATACCACAGTCAAAATATGTTCTTTTGCTTTGTTGTTGAAAAGTGACATCACCTAGGGCTAAAAGACAGGGAAAGGCCACCGCCATTTCTTAACAATTCAGACGATTGTTTAAATTACCATTTCCTACCTCACGAACAAAAAATTTCCTGTTGAGTATTTAATGTCTACCATACCATCCCACCAAGCCTATGACGATATCGAAAGCAAGCAGGAAAGACGCGTTTTTCACAGTAACTCCGAACATGGATACGTTCATGGAGAATCAAAATTCTTCTGAAAATATGACGTGGTGCCATTCCTATATCCAGTTCTGTCGATAAGTGCATGAGTGCCTTCGAGTGACTCTATGCTGAAATGTCAAGGGAGGCCACTATAATGGATGCCGTAGAGGGAAGCTGACTGGACATTTTCTACTGTCTACAAGAGTTTCAAACAAGCGGCTGTACGATCCTGCATGTCTATCTTCTTAGGCGTTAATGGTATGATGCCACTGAGATCCTGCGTGGATCCTGTATGAGCCTCCTTCCCCATCAATTTTTTATTCATGTTGGATTCGAACTGGTGGGAGTATCAGTTTCGCGATACACCACGATCACCCCCAATGGCAATTTTGATAGACCACGATCCTGCCGCTACTAAATTCTGAATCATGTTGGATTTATTTCTTCTTCTTATACGAAATATAACAGGGACCTTTCACAAGCAACTAATATTCAAAAATGATTTCCGAATGTGAAACTTGCTGCATAACTTTTCCCATATATAGAGATTGTGCTTAACGCGCTGGTTCATTCTTTATATGTACGGAATAACTGATAATATTGTTCGAATATAAAAGGAATGTTTATTAATCTTTATGTCATTTAATATTGATTAGAATTTCAGAGCTTCTAAGTAAAGGTGAGAATAATGAGCTCTATAAAGTTGTCTAAATACTGATTCTGCTTAAAACTAATCGATAAATGAGTCATTAGGCATTTAGTGAAAAATATGTATATATCTTTTCTAAAAAAATATATTATAATGTTTCCCTTTTTGCTATAAACATTAAATATGCAATGATTTGTATTGTTTTAAATAAGAAATTAACAAGCATATACAATCTGAATCTCATGAAATTAGGAGATATAAACAGACAATTCTAAAAAATCCACCACTTCTAAGTAACCCAATTATCTAATTTAGTCTTCAAAATACTTGGTATATATATATATATATATTTATGTATTATCACAACCTATGGGTGACATATTATATGAAACGAAGCACCTGGTTGCCAATCCAGCGCGTACGGCACGGTAGAAATCGGGGTTGCCATCTTGGCGAATTATTAATAGAATTGGCGATTGTTGCAATAATACATACCAAATCATTTACAGAAAACATAAAATTTTTTATTATGCCTCATGAAAATTAGCGGAAAATAATGATGGAACTGAAGCTGGTATAGTTATCTTAGCATATTAAAAATACATTTAAATGTTTATATATTTATATTTCTGCAAAAAGAAAAAAATCCCACACAACACGTATTTTGAGCGACACAAAAATAACCATTAATTTACAGACGTAACCATTACATTCCCGGACTGTGCCCTAGCCGATAGGCTTGACGTGAAAGGGTGGGAATAGACTTTAGTTGACCTTGATCCTTCTGGTGGTAGTTGAATGTTATTCCGTTCCTGTATCTAGTTCAGTTAGTTTTTCATCCTTGTTTGAGTAAGACGTTGTCGTTTCGAAGTGCCCCGTTCTTGATAAATTTAAAAATCAAGCTGAACACACATATATATATATATATATATATATAAATTTCAAATTCATTGTGAAATAAAAAAATCTAACTTAATGCTCTAAATTGTTAAAGTAGGAAGTAATTACACGTCGTATAATCAATTTTTGAATAGCACAAACCATTTTTGGAAGTTCGGGAGGTGTTAAAGATCTATCTCTGGCATCAAGAACCAATGAAAACACAGAAAAAATTATTGAAATGGTAAAGACTGATGTTTGAGTGTTCGGATGATCTCAGATATTACGAACATTGAGAGAGAGACAATAAGAAAAATTATGTCCGAGAATTTGCATATGATAAAAGTTTGCGCAAAACATGTACCAAAAAACCTGTTGAAAAATCTGACATGCGAGCATCATCCCTGTTTCGTAATGCGTTCTCTGTAAATCAGTTCTTAGCGGACAAACGCATTACTGTGCTCGAACAACCACCATATTCACCAGATCTCATACCATACGGCTTCTACCTGTTTCTCAGGCTAAAAAATGCATTCATGAGAACACATTTTAAGTTTTTAGAAGAGTTGAAGACCAAAACGGCAGATTTACTGAAGATGGTGACACTTAATGAGTCACACCATTGTTTTGAACAGTGATAAACTCTTATACAGCTGTGTATTGGTAGGAAATGGGGCGTATAATGAAGGGTGTTAAATTGTATTTATACATAGTTTTAATAAAGCGAATTTCTAAGATTAGTCCGGATATTAATTGTCACACTTCGTATGTCAAACATAAAACAAACAATCTGATAAAAATTTGAAAGAAGAATAAGGCAAAAAAAGTTACTATTTTTGGGTTAGAAAAACATTTCAGTTGAATGCATATCAAATTTCTTTCTATAAAATACTCATGTTGTACTATTTGAGTGAAATATCTCTGTATTACCCTACGTATAAGATAAAGTACGACGCAAATGTATATGTAATGACCTCTAAGAATTACATATGTATGTCAATATCTATGTCTGTGTTTCTATCCATATATATATGCAAGTGTCAGAATTAGTACGAACTCATTAATCTCAGACTCTACTCTTGTTTCTGGGAACATTCAGTATCAAAATATGAATAATTAAACAAGGATAGAATTCAGAAATGTTCGAATGCTGTGAAATCGTGAATAGCGAAGCCTTTGTTACAATCCCTTTGAGCATTAGTAATATGAATCACTCGTGCGCCACCGGTTCTTGACATTTGAGAAACTGAAATTGAATTTACAGCGTAGAACATGTTTCTATGTGTCAGAGCAAGATTGATCGCATTAAATAGAATATTAGATTGTTAAACAGAAAGGAAATACGTTACAGTATATGTATTTGTACTACAAAAATGTTCCTCAATTCACTTCGTACTTTTCATTCGCACTCTGTCTCATTACAGTCTGGACATTTTTATTTGCTCAGTTGGAAAGGAGTTAAGTGCAAATATTTGCAAATGAAACATATAAACTCAATATGAGTCGTTAATAGTTCATCTATGATTAAATATAAAGTTATAAGGCTTTTATTATTCTGTTTACCTTTATGTTCTATAATGCTTATTAATTTAGAGCATTTAATTATTACTTACTTATATTACAAGAATTGCTTTTATACTCGTATTATGGATATAATACCCTTATTTAGAAACTTATATCTATAAATCTTTTTTAAATATAATCTCATTGTATTTTCGCTTTTTATTTTTGAAAAATTCCTTGAATATCTTATATCTCATTTAGATATTTTTCTTTAACAATGAAAACATACTTGTATTAATTTCTGCATGGCTCTCCTTGACTATTCAATTTTAAACTTGCTGGGTAACACAATGAAATCTTAGTAATCCATTTAGTTAATAATATAATAACCGAAAATAAATATGAAAACTGCAGTGAAAATCGTTTAACACGAAAGTGAGGAAACTAAAATATTTTTTCGCGTTAAAAGCATTTGTTTTAAATAATATTGTAAAAATAATTCAACAAAATTATGTAAATTAGAGTATATTTTATTTGAATACATACATATATATATAACTTTCGCAAGAACTTGGTAAAATTTTTAAAAAAATCAAGTTCTTCTGAATTTAATCACCAGGGTGACGAAGCTACATAATCAATTTTTTGCGAAATAGCAATTTGTTTCCCTTTGAGCCTTTTGCCATTGTGCTCGTAAAACAATTCTTCTGAAATAGAAAAAACGTGAACCAAACGCACTGATTTTTGCACATACCGTGATGTATTTGTTACCGAATTCGAATGCCAACTGATGCGAGATTAGATGTTTTTGTGTGGCACGGAAGGTAGAGGGTGAAACTATCTCAGATAAACAAAATTGGCTTGTCACAGGCTATTCCCAGGGAATTTCAAAGCTAAGTTTACCTCCATTCTACGAAACATGTAAAACCACTTCTATTTCATTTTACACCTCTCTTACATCTTGCCTGCGTGTCTAGTGTTTTCTGAATATTGTTCATATCCGGAAGGGAATTTTTTGTGTTAAGTGATTCTCGTTTCGTGTTGAGAAAGAAATTCATTAAAATACATAGGATATTGTCTTAACGGGTGTATTATATTGTTTTAATCAATATTTTGTCTTAAGCGTTTTCACGTTAAACCTATTTCACTGCATATAGAAATAAATAATTAACGCATGTGGAATATTTTAATTGTTTTTTTATGCATCGAACCGCACAAATACATTTAATGTGAGTACAAAATTCAGAAAATATTTCAAACTAGATTTATTTACCTTAATCTGTTTAAGAATCATTTTCTTTGAAATGCCGAAAGCATGACTTCTATGTTTATTTGATAATTATTTAACAAAGAGAAAGCTAAAATAAAGAGTCTAAAGAATGAGATCAAGACAATGAGTAAATGCTTAGCAATTAATTTGCGTGTAATAATAGCATCAAAATATTCATATATATATATTTAAATTAAAAACAAACAAAAGATATAACTTATTTAATAAACATCTAAAACAGAAGTTCGCTTACTTTAAAGTAGCGATCAAGAAATGCAACATCATTTTTGAGATTTATCACACTCATAAGATTTCATTCTTTAGAAGACCTAAATACAGGATATCTAAACCTATTACAAAAATCCATTGTTGTGTCTGGCACTTTTATACAAGTCCGTAACATTATGTTCTCTCACTTTTTCCCAAACAAGAACAAAATTATACCCTTTATTCTACACAACAGCATCGAATATATTTTCCTTTAAAATAAAACTACTAACTTTATGTTATTTATCACATTTATTTATATATTATTTTACACTTTTTTCATCCTACTTAATCTCAATAAAAACACACTACATGTTTAAAGCATAAGATTATATTTTTAAACTAGCTTTTACCCGCAGCTCCGCTCGCGTTGATGTCTTTAAATAACTGTCAAAGTCGTAATCATTATCATTAAAAAGTAAGTAATATAATATGGTAATTTTTTTAATGCTTGACTGGAACCAATAAAATTTAAAAATTCTAAAATTGAGCTTAGTTTAAAAAAACTGAAAATGTAATTTATTATAATAATTAACAACAAAAATTCAATAACTTAAGTTATTAATATTTTTAAAAATCGAAAGTATCTACGTTTAATATATAATTTCTCTTTAAAAGAGCTCAAAACAGAACTGTATACCATATATTATATGTCCTTCCGTCAGTTGCAAATATGTGAAGATTTGGGCATTGGACACACCGATCAGGCTACATATAGTTGGCCATGGTAAAAACATTGCTTTTCCAAATGCACAACTGATACCTGAAATGTTAGCTTTGTTAATAGCAACATTAAAACTGGGGATATTGAAATCGTTTGAGTTGAAACGGTAGGTCAGTGGAGATACTTAGAATTCGAGGTATAACACTATCCCTTTTCATGACATATGTTAAAATATTGGCACCAAGTATATTCTGCATCAGTTTTGTGATCCAAAGCCTCGTTCCTTTACATAGTCGAGGAGCATCGAGATTTTGCATAACTGGTACATTTAGTTTTAATTGAAGTTTATGTGAGGGTACACCCGAAAGTTCAAGTGAATTTTAGAACTCCGTGGGATATGAAGTACTTTGTTCTTTATCCATGATTGTATTCATTGATAAACATTTCTTCATTTCCTCCCTCCCCCACACGTCGTTTAAATTTTCAATGTTGATTTTATGGACAATGTCATTGTTAGGCGCCAATATTGATCTTGCGCGCAACCACTGGCCCCAATTTAAATTTTGTTGCAAGCCCGAGAAAATTTGAGCAATAAAATTTACATCATTTTCTCTTCTACATTACAAAATTCTTTGGAAGTAAAATATAACCTCCAGCATTTGCGTCCAAACATCCATAACCGATTTTCAATTGCGTTTCTGCATAATGTGTCATTATGAAGATATACTCTCATATCGTTTTCAGACTTAATTTTTCAAATTTAGCCCATAAGCTTTTTGATTTAATAGAGACTGATTTCATCTGCGACAGGATTACAGGAGGAGTATTTGAAAATTCGCCAGCCAATATATAATGAAGTGCCATTCCTCCTATAATATCTGTACTATCTCGTAAATCCTGGAGAGTCCGATTTAACGCTTCTATAGCTTTCTTGTGAGACTTTCATCCCACACTAAAAGCTTGCATTATGGAAGCATCCTGCTTGAGAGCTATTTTTTCTGAAATTTCAGATGAGTGAATCTTCAAATGCAAGATTAAGCGAGTAAAGTCGCGGCTATACCCGAAGAAGCCATAGCAACTGCTATATCTTCTGGGTTTTTCTGATGGTCATTAATATTAAGTTAAGCAAAAACGTTTTTCCGGTTCATCTAGGGGCGTCTAGAAAAAAGAGTGCACCACTGCCGGATTCTATTTTGCGTAACACTTGTTAGAAAATGTGACTTTGTTTTGGAGTTAATTGAGGTATAAATTCTGTTACTTGATGTTGCAATGCTATAAAATCGTAGTTTAATTCTCAAGCAATTACATTCTCGAAGCCATTTCCGTCGACACGTCTAGGAATAATCATTCCAAAATCATGTAGCTTCTTCCCAACCATTTTGAAAACCTTTATTGCGTTTCGTTGTAGATGTGTTGATTGAAAGGCATATTTGCTTGTATTTGCTGCAAAATATCTTCCGCCATGTAGTCTTTGTACTTTTTCCAAAAGGTTTGAGGATTAGAAAGACCGGAGATGAAATAAGTATTGCGTAAAGCTCTCTAATTTTATTCAGTGAGTGACATTGTATGGCTTCCTCCATAGTATTATCCAGTATATCTTCAAAGTAATTCTTCCACGTAAAATATGTAGGTTCAGTATAAGTGAAAAATTTTGTGCAAACTATGAATATTGTACAATTAGATTTTAAAAAAATTCAAAGTGATAAACATTCGAAAAATTAAAACTTTTTATGAAACTGTCAATTAATATTACCATAACATTTTCAAGATCACGCGCGCAATTCGCTAAAACTCTATTTCGTTTCACTCTTTAAAATGTGGTAGAAAACTTGCATTAAAAATATCTGGGATTGTCAGAATAGAGAACTTCTTAGCCAACTTGGCGATATTTTTCAAAGTTTGAGTTGAACATTTAACAAACGTAGCGTAATAAACGTTATACGTTTAATAAAAAAACCATTTAAAAAATTGCTTTTTGTAAAGATGCTAAATTACACTGTGTTTCAATTCACTGTGTTATAAATGTGAGAAATTTCCATTATTAAAATTTCCATTATTGACCAAATGCATAATTTTGCGCCAACTTGGTCTGGAGTAAGCAAAGTCCCACGGTTTTACCCGCATAGTTTCCGTTCCCGTAGGAATATGGAGATAAAATGTACCTTAAGTTACTCGCTGATATCGTAGCTTTCCATTAGTGAAAGAATTTTTAAAATTGCACCAGCCGTTTCCGAGATAAGCCGGAACAGACAGACAGACAGACAAAAATTTTAAAAATTGATTTTTTGATATAAGTATTTTGATATAAATGCATTTAGTAAAAAGCTGCTAATTTGAAATTACAAACAGACACTTCAGTTTTATTTATTTATATAGACAAGATTGATTGGATGGGCCAGGGTGCTCATGAGGTGACATAAATTTTAGTAGTCACCTGCTAAGCATTTTTATTCTGGTGAGTTGGTACATTTATGTTTGTTAAACATGCAATGAGCATGCCATAAACGTAATACTCGTACCTGTAAGCTGGGGATATCTCTTGAATAAAACGTACTTAATTGTAAAGAGTGGAATAGTATTGCAATCGTTTATTTTAAAAACTATTGAATGTATATCATGTCCAAAATTGAAATCACAAATATGTTTTTACTCATTATTTTTAAAATGCCTCCAGCAGGACTGATAGAATTTGTATTTTTTCATATTTGAGGAATAGTTAGTACAAAATCAACCTTCAGTTCAGGAAAAGATGTTGTTTAGCGTCAGCTTTTACAGAAATACTGGATGGAGACCGTTCTAGCGTAAGGGATATTAGCCTCCAGTTTTAAAATATTGCATTAAAACAACAAGTTAGTCCTGTTTGCAATTAGAATGAGACTTCTCATAATTGTTTAGATGATTCCTTGAGATGGGGAGCCGTTGGCAGGTTTGAAGCTGTCCTGTCTTAAGCGGAGGAAACTTGAGAGTTACAAGTGGCCCGAAAGGGGTCTTCCGTTTATGGAATCAATTTAAAACAAGTTGTTCAATCACCAGGAATGTCGACAAAGAGAGTTACAGAGAATTTACATCCACACAGAATCAGAACTTGAGAATGAGCACATAACATAACAACATAGACGAGAAAAGGCTTCTCAGCTTGCTCGTGACCTTGATACAGTGTCTGAAAGAAGGATTTCCAGATAAAAAATCTACAACCATCTTAAAGAGAATGACCTTTAAGCTCGGTGATCAATATGGTGCGGACCTTAGTGTGCATCCAGCACGAAAGACCGGTTATTGTGGAGCTGAAAACTTCATTTGTGGACACAAAATGGAGAACGAGAATGGAGGCGCGTTCTTTTCAGTTATGAGTCGAAATGTACCAGACAAAGTGATCTTCGTCGAGTGTTTACCTGTAGAGGAATTAATCTTGCTTTCATCCCTCCTACGTAATGAAAATCGAAAAATATGGTGGCAAACGAATTTTTGTGCGTGGTGGCATAATGTCGGGCAGCCGTACACCACGTACGTTTTCGATACGGGTACTTTCAACTCACAGCGCTATAGGGATGAGATCCTGGATCACTGAGCACGGCCACACAGAACTCACTTTGTTGATGAATTTCATGAAAGAGCTGATATTCTCCGCATGGATGGACCCTCAAGGTCTTCGAATCACAATTGTATTGAGTGTTGTTGGGATGGCCTAGAAACAGCCATTTCTCAGTTTTGCTCTCCTCCTATGACCCCACAGGAATAAAAAGTCCAGCTTTTGAGAAAAAATGGGCTTTGCTGTCACAAATACTTATTGACACCCTCATTAACAGTATGGTAGCTCCATGTGAGGTTTATATAGCAATTCACATTGGTCACACTCCATATTAGACAGACTTTTCCCGAATTAAATGCTTTACGTCTGAATCATGATTTCACACTTTTTGATATGACTTGTATCCTAACTCACAATTAAAATCCTTTCCATATTTTTATGTTGCTACAATCTTTCTGACATTGTAAATGTCTCTGTGCCAAATCTCTCGGCAATCAGTGCGAGAAAAAATTTATTATTTCTACAAAATAAATTTCTTCTGTGCAAGTCTCATCTTGTGTAATGTATCTCTCTGTGCATTTTCTTCACTTTTACTTTTACAAAAAAATGTTGAAACTTTCCCAAATTGCGGAATATTGATTCTTTTCATTAAATCCCAGTAAATATATTCGATTTGATGCAATGTTTTACTATACGTAATTTTTTCTGCTTATTTAATTTCGAAATGTAAACTAAATTTGAGCTTCGTTTATCGAGATGTGACTAGTGAATATCATAAGATTACTGGAAAGTATTTCTTAAATAGCAATAATGCACTCGATAATATTTGTATGGTAAAAAAAAATGTATTTTAGTTTTATATGAGAAGTTTGAACAAAATTAGTTGTTTTTTTTTGTAATTTTAGTTGTAATTTTATTCAAACATTCGTTGTATTCTGTATTCATACATATTCTTTGGACAAAATATATTTTTTTGCTTAAGAATATTTCACTTATTGTCTTGAAGACATTTCAAAGATTTTCTCATAGGAATAGATTAAATGTTGTGGTCAATAAATATGAACCGAAGATGTTTGTGACAAGTATGTTTCGGTGGCAGAGGCAGCTTAGTGGTCATGGTCATAAACTCGTGGTCAGCAGTGTCGAATCACGTGTTTGAGTCGTGATATCATTGAAAATCTACCATGTAAAGAGGCTGATTCTCAAAGTCCTCATGTTGGCGAGGTGTTAAAGTTAGAAGAGTTGAGTGCCAGCTCAGGTGTCGTCCTTGCCAGTTGACCGTGGTTCAAAATTATGAGGTCCATCGTCAATAGTTTTATTGTTGCACTCATATTGAAAACTTTAAACGTATTAGAAAAGAATCAACATTAAGAAATTATTCACAACATATATAATGAAAGAATGATGACGTGGGAGTTCAGGTAAAATAATAATGCGGAAGTTAAATTTTTTCATTAAATATTAAAAAGAAATTGTGGAAATTAAAAGAATCTATGTATTTTGTAAAGTTATTTCTTATATACTGTCCCGTAAAAAAATGAGATATTGTGTATGTTATCCGTAAATATTTTTACTTAAATGATTTGTCTGTGATTAAATCAATTAAAGCTAATACGAATAGTTTGGATAACATGTCTTAACATTTTTTTTTCAAAATAGTTTTGTTAATGCACACATAAAGTCAAAAAGTGTTGCAGAATGTGGACACCTACATTCACATAGGTAAACATTGGAGGGAAAATAGTTCTTCTGGAAGTTGGCAGAAATAATAAGGAAAACACACAGCCATCTTGTATTCATTTCTGGTACTAGCTGAGAATTATTTCGAACAAAGCGAATTTTTCATTCATCAGATTTTAAAATGTCGTTTTTGAAGCTGCGTGCAAACATCAAATTCTACATTTTTCTCGAGAAATTACCTCCTGAGACACTCAAGATGTTAAAGTAAGCATACGGAAATGACGGCATGAAAAAAAACGGCTGTGTAAAATTTGCCCAACTTCTTTCGTGATGGTTGCACAAACACTGAAGAGGACAGCCATGACGACTGGGAGTATTTCGTCTACCACAGATGAGAATGTTGAATGCGTTCAAGAAGAATAACTGCTGTCGCTATTGCCTCTGAACTTGGAACTCCCCATGGAAGCATTCACAGCATGATGATTTGAAAATGAACTACATCGTGTTTGTTCGCACATGGTTCCAAAAATCGTATGATTTTAAGAAAAAGTAATAAGATTGAGCATGTCCAGGGATTTGATTGTCATGGTAAATGAAGCTTCTTGAAAAAAATCGTGACAGGGGATGAGACATAGAGATTTCTGAAAAAACTCGCAGACAAAACATCAGTCAAGTAAATGGGAAGCAAAAACATCACCAAGGAAAGAAAAAATTTGCTTGGGCAAAAGCTGAAGGAAAATGCGACGCAGCAACTTAAGGATCTCTCAAAAATAAACTCCAGAAGTGTTTTGAACAATTATACGAAGGCTGGAATAATTGTGTGGATGCCGGAGGAAGTCCAATAAGAATAATTTATCGACAGATTTTTTTACATTGAAGTCTAAAAAGAATAAAGTATCTCCATATTTTTAGAAATTTGTAATTAACCTATTCCGGGAACTTTTTGACCCAACTATGTATTTATTTTTGGCTGGGTTTTTTAGCGTTTTTGATGGGAAACAATTACAGATTATATGTATTATAGTAAAATAAATGCAGCTTATATTTCTTTAAATTTCCAACTGTTTGTTAACGTAGGTATTATAGTATTTTTATTAGTAGGTATTATAGTACGTGTTTTTTTTTATCTTTGAATAAAATAACTTATTCATCATTAATTTCCGTTGATATCGATCAAAACAGCTAACCAAATAATCAAAATTTGAAAGTAATTTGCCTCAATTAAAAATCAGATAAACTTTTCAACCATTTTCTTTTTACAATTTGTGCGATTGTTTTACTGCTGTTTAGTGTTATTTTATTTATCATTGGACATATTTTAAAATGGAGGAATAAAAAAAGATTAGTTTCAGAGATATTTGGTTAGTTTGTGTAAATGATTTACTATTGAAGAATTAAGAAAAATCTGTGTATAAGATTAAAGCTATGGTTCTAAACAGTAGACATATAGGTATTTCCCAAGTTATTTAAAAACATACCTGATCACATCTTAATGTGCTACTAAAATAAGAACTGATGCAGGAGTATAATTTTGGTGCAACTTAAAAGCTTTTAAAAGCTTTTTTTCCAGCTATCAGAACAGATGATACACGAATTTTGTACTTGTCTAGAATTTAAAGTTAATATTCAACATAAAGTTCAATATTTGAAAAAAGTATAAAATTAAACATTATAAGGTAAAAATAAACACAGAGGATTGGGTTTCAGAATTAAAACTATGTATTAAATAAAACACATATTAAGAGTTAAAAGAAATTTTTATAGCTCTTCTAAGGTTGCATAAATGATAAGTCAAAGCAGAGGTAAAGGGCCATGAATAAGATAAGACTAAAATGCATTCACATGCTTCAACAAGATGAAAACAAGCAAGTATAATACCCAGAGAAATAACTCTGCACCCCATTTATATCAATTTTTCACACCATAAACTCTTATAATTTTTTCAAAGCTTATCTTTCATTCATACCATGACTTAGTGCTTGGTTGTGTAACTTGATTCGAAAGTAAGCCAAAGGATCTCTATTTTTTCCTTTTCCTATGAATAAGACGCAAATGTATCATGTATTTCTAAAGTGTAAAAATGAAAAAAAAAGGGCTGGAGACTTTTTTTAGTAATTATAATTGGTTAACATTTGGTAAATAAAAGTTGTATGTTATTTGTCAGCAAAGTGGAAATTAAATTGAATAAATTTATTAAAAAATGAATTACTTTGGAAAAAAAACAATTCTGAAAATGCGTTTGAAATGACATGAAACGACTTTTACTTATTTTGGGGGGAAATTATATGTGTATATTTATATATAACTCCCTCTATTTCAACTGTAAAAACATTTAAAATTCCACTTCTGAGTGGCACATGCATTAAGGGGGAATACAGTAAGATTGATCAACTGCACTGCGTTGCAAGCGAATAAATAAGGAAGAAGCGTGATTTAGCTGTGTGTTTGAACTCGGTGTGAGCATAGGAGCTCGAAGCGTCGGAACTAGTATCAGCAAAACGGCTACATTTTTGGAGTGTTCGTAAGCAGCGGAGTTTACGGAGAGTGAATTTCCAAGATGAAAACATGGTTTAAATTCTGGCGTGTGGTTATCACAGGGTACTGAAAATTCGCTTGGAACAGAGAACTGCGAAAGTTGTCCAGTCCAAAAGAAGAGCAAACGTATTCCAAATTGCAGGGAGTCTTAAGTGTCTTAAGTCTTGCAAGTGTCTCTGAACGAACTGTTCACCATGCATTACCCCATATAGGCTGTAGTAGTTGACGACCTGTTCGAAAACTTCCATTTTCGGCATTGAACAAGAATAGACATTCGAATTCCATAGCAAAGCACCACAAGAATTGGACTTTAGATGACTGGAAAATGGAATCACATTTTCAATTACACTATGTAGACGGCAGAAAGAGAATATGGAGAAAACCGATGAAAGGGGCGAAACCCACCCCCCTTGCCACAACTTTTCAAGCTGGTGGCGGCAATATTATGTTTGGGGGAGGTTTTCTTGGTATTGCATCGGTTCTTTGATACATGTGAGAGAGCATCTGAATTGCCAATGAGGTTTAAGTATTATCGTCGATCAAGTACATCCTTTTATATTAATAAAGTACCCTTCCAGAGATAGATACTTTCAGTAGGATAACGGTATCTGCGATATTTCTGGAATCGTTCCTGGAAGGTTAAAAGCACCTGACAGGAACTTTACCTTGCTTAGTGGGCCAACACAATCAAGAGATCTCTACTCAATTAAGAAATTGAGGAATGAGATCAAATGGGACATATGGGAACTGGATCAAGTACCATCCAATCTGAATATATTGAAAAGTGCAATTCATCGGAGATGGTTTCAAATTTATCATACTGCCTACCAACAATCCATATATTCCCTGCCAAAAAATAATCCATATAGTATTAAGGATAAAAGTTAATCTCACATTCTATTGTAGGGGTGGTCTTAAGAAATTGACAACTCAGTGTACATATATATGTATGTTGTGATTGCTTTTGAGCTAGTTGCAAAACTTTCCAATAGATTGCATACAATTAAACACAAATCTGTTGCGTAAATATATCTGTATAATAGAATTTGCCACGCTAGTGAAACTGAAAAAATTATTATTTTGATCGAATGAGTTTTGTTAGAAATCTGTCATACTTGTTTTGATCAAATTAATTTGGATTCCCTAAATTTTTATGTGAAAATGATAATCTGTTTTCAAAATATCAAATAAAAATATACACAAAACACGAAGACAATAAATAAATATGTCACGTCGTCTTCTCAGGCAATTCTCAATTCTGAGTACATCACTGTGATCAGCATATCATTACGCCAATGCTCCGATCATAATAAATGTATTTTTCATCTTCATACAAAGACAACGCCTAGAGTAATGACATGAGCGTATCATTGGGAACCCACATCCTCTTTATCTTTTTTCAGTAAAGTCTGTGTTTTGGACTGCCACCTTTATATTTTTGACATATCCATAGCAACCATAGAAAGGCTCCCCCCCCCCCAATACTTTTCAACAAGTATAATATATGACCGCAAGTTGACCGTACTGTTCTATATTCCTTCGATTAAGAGGGCGTTTGATTGTTTTCCTGGTCAGTATATTCTTCATCTCTGTCATATATTAAGGTATTTACCCATTGAGACATAGTATGCTGCCATTCACCTATCACTATTTTTAACAAACCATGGTAAAGAGGTGAAACTGCATTGAATGAACTGCCCGTTTTGACAATTCAAGTTTAAACCAACCAGATGCCTCTCTGGATAAAAGCTGTTGTTGTTGCCAGAGACGGTATTCTGTGAATATAATTTTACTGATTGCATTTTAAATACCTGTAAATTTAATCATATCTCTTTTCATTATACTACACTTTGTTTTCTTTCTTATGTAGTAATGAGTGCGAGCAATGAATATATATGGACGCCAACTGTTTGATTTATAGCAAAGTATCGTCGCTTTCAAAAGACTATTGACGATGTTCCACGTTATTTTGAATCTCAGCCAATTGGTGAGGATGATATTTGAGTGGCCACTCTCTAAATTTCAAAACATGGCCAACATAAAGAAGCTGATTGAGCAAGGAAAAGAGTGTTGCGTTTTCTATAAAAAAAAACATATACTTAAAAATTGTTGATAATGTTTGACTTCTTACAATATGAAACATTAAAACAGCTAATGTGATACATACATTTGATTTAATTTTATTTGAAATAGTAACCTTTTGATCATGTTCACAATTAGGAGATTTGTCGATTACAACGTAGTACTTATCTAGACTAACATTCGTTAAACCAAACAAGGAACTTTTCCATTGAAGACTAGATTGAAAACTCTTAACCATACAATAGTTTAATGCTTAAATCCAATTCTTAGGCACATGATTACAAACTATATCTTACATTCATCAGCTTAATTAATGCCAATTTTTAAGTAAACCGTGACTCTCCTTGAAAACAGATTTCAAAAACTTCAAATTTTCGTTTTTTCTCTTATGCATTAAAATAATCATTGGTAAAACTAAAGAAGTAATTAGAAATGATCCCACTATCTATCATACCAGAAATAAAAAATCAATACTGAAACTCTAATTTTACATTTTTTCATTGTGCTTTAACTATTATCTTTTTAAATTTCTACCAGTGAGGAAATGAGCTCACTCATTGACAATATGGTGGACTTTCTTGCCTTGGTCAACTCATAAATACTTTAAAAAAATTGAGCACAATATTTGATATAAATTTCCTTTAAACAAAGTGCTTATAAATTTTAAGCGCAATCTATATATGTAATTAATATATAATTTCACGTATATATTGTTCAGAAAATAACCTTCTATGAGTTTATTTGATTTTAAGATGTTACAATATGCTGAGAAGTGTCATTTTTTAAAAATAAAAAATATTGACAGTGATTAACCAAAGCTTAATAATATTTACGTTTTGTTTAAATTTTATGCAAATTTGTAGGCGTAACATTTCCGTAATTGTTTAGACACTTTCTCTATTTTTATATATGATACATATTCTTCATTTTTCGAACTTGATAGGCTTGAATTTTCTTAGAATTTTTTATTCATCATAAAAAATTTTCTTTTCGCAAATTATTTTACACTTTATACCTGCATCCTTGATAACTTAATGCAATTATTTCAATAAATATGCTGCAATTAATATTAAAAATGTCAAAAGTGGAACACATTCATTAGAATTCTTCTTATTAATTATTAGATTTAGTTAGATATTAAGTATTTTTCACTTAAAAAATTCACCCTTCTTTTGTCTTGTAGAAACCTTATTAAGAAAGAGTCGGCGGCTTCTACGAATCATTTATTCTAATTATATTGTTATGTTATATACAAAAAGCAATTAGAAACTCAATTTTAAAACATAGTTTGAAAAAAATTAAAAATCATAAAATTAGGATATTTTTTTGAAATTATAATATTTTAGGAAAAAAATATCAAATTAATTAATGGTAATTACTTCTCTCGTTATCTCAAATTTAACTAATGTGAAATGTTCATCATTCATGATAAAAATCATCATGTAAAAAAACTTTCTGAATTTATTCGAAAAAAATCTTAAAAGAAGAAGAAAAAAAAAAACTCCTTAAAAGTAAGACTTAATTGAATTTCAGTCAAATGCATTTCCCAATAAAAGAAGCTTCACGAAAGATTTTGACTAATTAAAGCAGAAACTTCAATAAAAGATCTACCGCAGCCGTAGGAAGACAACTTTCTCATTTATTTATACCCATCGCTTCATAAAATTCTATTAATAGCTCTTGAGTATTAATTTAAAAGCTTAAATTTAATGTTGTTCCCTTTTCGTATTTAAGATGATTTATAATTTAAAAATATAATAAAAAATACTCTTTACACACTTTTAGAATCATAGATTTGAAGTGGAATCCTTCACGACACACTACTTTAAATCAGTTTTAGATTCAATAGCTCTTCATAGTAAATCATAGATCATAAACTATGTTTATGTTCGGTCATCCGCACACCGAAAGACTTACTAATAAAAATCTACCTTAATTTAAAAAATATTAATGAAAAATATATAAATTTTAATAATTTTAAAATATTTTAAAAAAATAAGATAATTTAAAATTTTCTTCTGCAAAACATTACTTCTGTGTTAAATATTTGATTGGAAAATTTTGTTTATACATATTTTTTATTTATATGTGGTATGAATATTGCCATATTTCGTAAACAGTTCAACGAACGAGGGTGTCTAGAGGTACAGCCACGCCTGTGGAACTGCTGGTCTCGGGTTCAAAACCTACCGACTGCTA